>DVQH01002064.1:0-10829 GCA_018231625.1 Papilio phestus | reverse complement strand
TTTTTGTATGTATTGAAATATCTCAAAAACTATTGGACCGATTTCAAAAATTCTTGTACCATTTAAAAGCTATATTATCATTGAGTAACATAGGCTATGTTTTTAACATTTTTTTATATATACGCAAGGGAAGTCGCGAGTAACAGCTAGTTTATTATATGAAAGAACGCCAGCGAAACTTATTTTACCAATGTTGTCAATATTTCCCTTTCATCCTGTTCAATAAGAAACGGAACAAAAGTTTTGATTCAGAATATCGAAATGGATCGATTTCCATTTCACTTCAATTCAAATCAGATGTATTATTTGACACTTTGACAACAAAACACCGTAAAATAAAACCTTACCTCATTACCGGTGTAGAAGAATATAGGTCCATTACCCCTATTCCAGTATTCTTCACTTTCAATGTACCTTATTTTGAATGTTTCATTGCGTTGGAAGCCGAAATGGTCTAAAGGCACGATGAACTCCTTCGTTACATTCTTATAGGCAGCCGCGGTGCCTAACAGGAGCACTAGAAGGTAAGTTGCGTGTCGCATTGTGTGACTGTACCGCGGTGACGTCTGCTCGCGTCCGCGCGTTCAGTGATAATGAGCAATCTGAAGCCGACCAAGTGCTAACTCGTTTACGTAATACGTACAGTCAAGCACATAAATCGTTATTCATTTAATGTTAATAGTAAGTGTAAACAATAGATCAAAGCATACTTATTGCTTATTAGCTTTTCCCTTGCAGCTTCATCCGCATGAAATTATAAAAAAAAATATTTTATTGTTTACATTTGTCAAATTCTCCATTGCAAATGTAAAAATTACCGTTACCATATCAACCTTGCTTCCCTAATATTGCAGCTTGTAGTTTATGGTCCCTTTCCCACATAAAGGATTTTTTCCAATTTATTTTTACCTCCTAAGTTTAATAGCGTGAAAATATATAGCCTAAAACGTGTCGTATGTATAGGATTTTATAAAAAAAAGAATTAATCAAAAAAGTGCTGTGTTTGCTGACATCCTACGCCACAAAGTAGTGCGTATTTACGCTTTATTATATTAGTAAAGATTAGGATTACATTTACATACTGGTACACTCTGATACAAAAATACTTGTCACTGATGTTTGTTAGCTTATAAGTTTTTTGTACATTTGACAGTGTGTTGTTTAATTTATCTTCAAAGCTGGTGAAATGTTAAATGTATAATAGTTGTCGAAATGTGTGTGTACGCGAGTGTACTTGTATCGGTTATCGGGGTACATTTGACCCGGCCGGTCCCCTCCGCGCCGCCCTCCCGCGGGATGTCGCTACTCCGGCGCAATGCAACTCCCGATTTTTCTCCCGATTGACGATCGTCTTTTGTCCCTTAAACTTTTTTAAAGTTTTAACAAGGTCTTTTTGACGTTTGGAATTAAATTGCAGGACTGTTATGGTATTTAATAAACATTTTCCAAAAACCTTTAATTTATCGTAAACCCTGCAATAATGTCATTTGTACTAACAATGTATTATTGCGCGATTTCATCTCGGTCTACTTATTTGGATTTACAATTTTTAATCATATCACTACTATACTAAAATGATTAGGTAAACAGTATAAAATTTTGATTTTATTCACACATCAATTTCAATTACAGTACACTAAAAGAAACAGTTACCAGTTAAATTATTACAAGGATACAAACACTATTATTATTATTATCTTCCCTATACTGCTTTTTAGCACTCATATAGTAATTATTAATTAGCAAACAAAATTGAAACAGCTATAAAAATATATACCAAGATATTAACAGAATACATCCAACGATAAACAAACACACATTGTTTTAAAACTAGCTTATGTAAAAGTTTCGACAATGCGAACGCACGACTTATCTTCCATCTCCGAGGGTCAGCCACCAGTCCAGTCACCTCCAGACCCTGCAGGAGTTGTCCTTAGAAGCGGTGATGATTGTGTCGCCAGAGTACGAGAAAGCACACGAGAATATCTCGCTCTGATGACCCGAAAGCACCTGACAATGTTTGTTACACATTAACTGGTAGATGTATCATTATATATCAGTGTACAGTCAATTGCAAAAATATGGATATATTTCTTAAACTTCAGAAACTCGTATTGGGTTTCAAAAATATGCACGTACTCGTCAACAGAATTCTTCGTTTGAAGGCAGTTACAGATTTATCATACTAGTTAATCATATTCATACTAATATTATAAATGCGAAAGTTTAGATGGATGGATGTTTGTTTGTTAGAGTTTGTAGCCTAAACGGCTGAACGAATTTCGTTGAAATTTGGTATAGATGTAGATGATATTCTGGAAGAACACATAGGCTACTCACTTATGTTGTTTTTAATTCCACGCGAACGGAGTCGCGGGCGAAAGCTAGTGCATTTATATTTTTGAAACGACTATGAAAGTTTTTTAAAAATTGTAAAGGTTTATTTATAGAGCTGACTGTACTATCTCAACGTTTGACTTGCAGAATGTGTTGTGGGAGACCCAATTTAGACCCATATTTCTATTCCCTTTGTAGTTATATCTTTAGTCTATTTCCTACCTTTTCCGTTAAAGGATTGAAAGATTTGGCGGATGAGAGAAGGTACCTAGAATGGTTTTAGTCTCTCACTTGTAAACATGAAATCCCAAATTATTTAAAATAGTTGATTAAAATGAAATGCTTTTATTATTGTTTTAGAGTAGAAGTAGGTATTTGTTCAGGTTGAGTTCGTTGTGTCGGATGAGTGGACGACGAGTGGGGTAACTATTCATATACATATAAAATCTATGCCAACGATTTGTTATGCACCAGTTCCTTTAAATGATACATTTGTCATTGTATGTCGAACAATTTTAAGTCGACATTTGATACTATGCTAATTTCATTGAACTCACATTTACCATGTTTCCTAAATGTTGATGTAAATCTAAACGGACTTTCTTTTATTAAAAAACTAAAGATACATTTCATTTAAGCATAATAACCTATTAACTACTGCGTCCATGATGGTGACTAGTCACTGCATGCATCAGTAAGAAATCGGAATATTTCCTTACAAATTCTTTATTTATTTGCTTTCGTAGCAAACGTCAGAAATAAATAATCATTTGTTACCTAGTGGAATCAATTTGTGGCTTACAGTTTTAAATATGAATTAATTTATCATCATCACCATCAACTTCCCCTTATCTCGTAGGGAGAATCAGCACAGTATGTGCTGGTCTTCCATACATTTCTATCAGCCGTCATATCTAAATTCTCTCCTTTCTTAAGCATATCCTCTTTCAAACACTCCAACCATGCTTTCTTTGAATTTAAATTTTGAATTAATTAAATAGTATTATAAGTTACTTGTAAGCAGTTCCCAGTGTTGGAGTTCCATATCCTGGCGGTTTTGTCTGCGGACGCGGTCAGCAGGCTCCCTCCCGCCGGACTGAAGCACACCTAGTTAGGATAACAAAGAACATTTAATAAAACCTCAGAAAGCCTTAAAATTGTTTTAATATTACGTCATAGATATGCAAGCAGTCGTGGCCGAGTGGTTAAGGCGTCTGACTCGAAATCAGATTCCCTCTGGGAGCGTAGGTTCGAATCCTACCGGCTGCGGAACTTTTTTCTTGGAGACTGAAAACTTCAACTTTTTCTAAATAAACATGTATAAAATGAATGGCTTTAAATGAAGAGCGGGCCCAACCATTATTCATCTAATTGGGATCAGTTACTTTAAATCATTGATTTTCCACTAGATTTTGAGTTTTTCTAGTCGGATATTACCTTGGATACTTCCTCGCTGTGTCCGTGCATGCTCGCAAGCATGCGACAGTCGGCGCGCGCCTCGTACACATGCGCTGTGCCGTCGCTGCCAGCCGTGGCCAGCCGCCGACCTGCCCAGTCGAAGCATACGTCCAGCACCTGAAAGTACAAATTATTTCACCTATCTAGTAACACTGATGAGAACTGGTACACATAAACATTAGCAACTACACTATTTATTCTTGTAATATTCCGGCTTTGAAATTCAACTAAATTTTTATGAATATCGTATTTTATCTGTTGCTTTTTTATTTATTATGTTCTTTAAGATTATTCTACATCTGTGCTATATTTCAGCGATATACGTTGAGCCATCGATCTATCAAAATTTTCGCATTTACAACATTAAGAAAGTATGAATATAGTAGAAGGGTTAGGGACCAGAATTACATCTGAAACAAACTGTAAATCTGTTTGCATTTTGTAATCTTCTGGATGACGCGTGTTTGTGCATTTGCTCCTAGTTACCTCAGCACCAGGTGTGGCAAGCATGGCCATACAGCTACGCTGACGAGCGTCCCATAGCCGGGCGCTGCCGTCCAGTGAGGCAGAAGCCAGCTGTGAACTATCCCAGCTGTACTGCACGCCCGACACCTCTGCTGTGTGCCCACTTAACACAGCTACACGCCTACAAAGCGACATTAACACATCAGGTAATAATGTTCTGAAAACATCAGGTAGCAATCCAAGACATAGATGAGTGAAAACGAAAATATACCGTGTCACGAATAAGATATGACACCTAACATATACTCTCAAGTTGTAATTAAATATTTACTAAAGTAGTGTCCGTTTGCAATAGATTTTATTTAATAACTCCTTTAACTTTATCACGAGCAAAATCCTGTGTACATTTTGATTACTAAGTTCCCAGTAGGCGTTTTAAATTAATTGCACAGTTATATTTAACTCACTCCTTGACTCTGGTATCCCACAAAGAGATGGTGCCGTCAAAGGATCCCGTGACGAGGTTCTGACAGTCATTCTGGTCGAATTGAAGCGCTATCACTTCTGCCGTATGACCAACGTATGTGTGGACTTCCGCACCTGCAAAACATCAACTATCATCTCATGTCATCACTTCCAAAATTGACAAACTAACCACATTACTAAGCGTTTAAAATCTTTGTCCAATATCATTCTCTGTCACCTGTTACAACATCAAACAGTTTAGCAGTGCGGTCCATAGAGGCGGTGGCCACTTGATGTGCTTTGGGCGCGAACTGCGCGGCCACCACCTCGCCGCTATGGCCCCACAGAGTGGCCACGCACTGGCCACTCGTCGCCGACCACACCTTCGCCGACTTGTCGAACGATCCAGTCACCACCATATTACTGTCGACCAATTATTCAGAAGTCGGTAATCAACACCACGATATATTTACTTAAAAGCTAATTGGGGCACTCATTAATGGAGTGTGAGCGTCAAAAAAGGTTCGTCTAATCGTACACAATACTATGTCAGTGCCTCCTTATTATAAGGAAGTGAGAGTTTAATATAGCGGAGTAATTATGCGCATAAAATTAATATCGCAGAAATGCGGTCGTCAAAAGGTGTTACTGCTTCTTAGAGACGAAATCTACAGTAATTGATTAATCATTAAAAAGTTCAACAGTTACTTTAACAAGTTCATGCCCATTACTTTACTTTAGCCCAGTGATTGTGTGACGTTGTTCAAGTTAATTCAGCAATATTTTCGACCGCTCTCTAAAAATCTCAAGCTCAAATACGTTTATAGAATTTTTGTAGTTCATTTAAAGTGAATGAAAGTGAAAGCCATAGAAGTCGCGACGTAAGAGATACTAAAACTAATCTTACGTAGACCACATTTCATTTCAAACTTTGGACTACCAATTGATAAATGCTTACCAAATAGGATAATTAAATGCCACAGAATATACGACATTCTGATGCCCTGATAAGGTCTTTATTTCAGTGCCGGAGTCCACGTCCCATACCTTGCACGTCCTATCATAGCTGCCGGTTATGCATCTGAATAACATTGTTAAGTTAATAATTATAAAAGTTACAGCAAACAATTATTAGGTAGAATATACCTTACCTATTACCAGCTCTATCAAAAGCAACATTTGTAACAGGCAGAAGATGGGTGACTAATGTCTTGTATATGTAGAACCTTTTCCCCGCAGGGCCTTCGTGCTCGATTCTCTTCTTGAGCGTCTCCAGACACTGCTGCAGCTGCTCCAATACATCCTCTGTTATCAGAGCCTCCTTCTGTTGGAGATCGTTTGCTATCTCCTTTACGTCTGAACTAATGTTTGAGAGAAAAGTGAGTTCGGTTGATTTGACAGAAAATATATTAGAAATGTAGAGTTTTTTATATTGATGATAATTATAAAATCAAGAAAAAGGTTTCGCATGAATACCAATTGTTATTTTAAGTAATTCAAAGATTGCAAAGATGAAACGAGGATGAACTTACTTGTTATCTAATTCCAGGAGATCAATATCTTTATTTCTCACAATACCCTTTTTCGTGTACTCCAAAGTGATCCCCGGCGGATGATATCTCAAGTGAAACTTTAACAATTTCATGTTTAATTTGATATTTCAAAACTTGATAAACATTATTGAGTAAAATCGTTCGAAAGACGTTTGATTAGTTTATCAATAAAACGGTTGCTAGGCGAAAAAAGCCCGCTGTACACGCTCATTTTAAACAGACAATTGAACAGAACTGTAAATAGTGGGCTTTTTATAGGCTAATGGGTAAGATAATGTCTACATAGATGAGTTGTTTAAAATAATTTTAACTAGCTTTCGCTTGCGACTCCCTCCGCGTCGTATTAAAAAAACAAAACAAAAGTAAGTCCATGTATTCTTCCAGACTCTGCTCTATATCCACGCCAAATTTCATCCAGATCTGTTTAACCGATTAGGCTACAAACTCTTAGAAACATGCATCCATCCATCTAAACGTTTGATAACATAAGCCATGCTTATAGATTTAAAAGTTGAAAACATAATGATTGTTTTCAAATAGCAAAATTAAGAGCTTATTGGTTGTGATCAGTTTGTGTGTAAAAGCCCTAATTTCCAATGTAGTTGTGTTGTAGTGCACGATTCAAGCAAGTGCATGCAATACAAGCAGCCGCTGTCATACTCGCCTTTGCACAATACAGAACGTCTTGTGTAATGTTGTGTAGTTTTGTAATATGACGAAAATACTGCAAGCCTGCCTCATATTAACCGATCGATGTTTTATATCGTAAATTGTAACAACAACAACAACAACATTTGTTGTTGTAACAAATGTTGTTGTAACAACATTTAATAAATAAAATTTTAACACCCAAGAACAGCATTCTAGAGTAAAAGTGTTCAATAGTGTAATCAATTCAATCTTACCTCAATAATATCCCACAAATCTGATGTTTATAGATGTTTTTACTTTGAAGGAAAGATTTTCAACTCATTTTCTTACTTCGCACTAACATAAAATACTCCTTTGGTCGTATAGAAGGCACTTTCCGATATACAAGCCTTGAAAAAAGGTACACAAAAGGGTTGTCAGTGTCCCACATCTCGTCGTACCCACCGGCGTGTTTGCTCTATGTCGACAATATCTACATACACAGCCTATGTGAGATACCTTCCATGCCTTTTACATTGAAATGTTAACCTACATTGATGAATTAATAGTTACAATAAAACCCCTTAATTGACAAAGACGAACACAAAATACACATTACATCTAATAACTAGCTGTAACTTGCGACTCCGCGTAGAGTTGAAAAAAGGGTACCTCCCTATGTATGTGTTCTTCCATATAAATCCGTACAGCAATTAACGCTACAAATTCTTAACAAACATCCATCCATTCATCTAAACTTTCGTATTTACAATAATACTAGCTTTCGCCCGCGACTCCGTCCGCGTGAAATTTATAAAAAAAAAACATAAGTAGCCTAAGTATTCTTCCAGACTATCCTGTACGTCAATGCCAAATTTGATCGAGATCCCTTCAGCCGTTTAGACTACAAACTCTAACAAACATCCATCCATCCATCCATCCATCTTAACTTTCGCAATAATAAGATAAACACTACTTTTGAAAAATGAATAAACCCCTATAACATTTCGCGGTATTTCCAAAAAAGAAAACCTCCTCAAGCCCTTATTGCTGTCGCAGTTATATAGCTGACTGGTTGTTTGTCTGGTTTGTACGCATTCACAATTTTATTAAAAAAAAAGCTTCGCATTCGCTTCTCAAGCCTGCAGTCTCACGCGCCAGATATGCTGCCGTATCCGATACTGAACCCATCCTGGTTAACATTTCAGGATAATTGCAAAATATTTGCAAATCATTTCACTACATTTTTAAAATAAGTAGATCGAAAGAAACAGCTAACTATATTTCCTGATTCTTATCATGTTAAAGTAGTAAAAAATTAAAATTCAACAAGTACGCAACTTTTTGTTACTTAAATCAATATCAAAGTAAAGTTCAACGTAGATAAAAAATCAATTGTGTATACATCGTTGAATATATCACGTGTTAGTTTTTTCTAGCTGTACTTTTAGAACCGAGGTGGTTGCGCAGCGATGCGTGAAAGTCTATTCCGATTGCACTCCGCATTGCCACCCTACACGTCCGGTCAAACAGGTTGTACCGCGGTCTCTGACCGACCTGTAGGGATGCACATTCGATTATGTATCGATATATTTAAAATCGAAAAATCTATCGACATTGTGATAAGAAACATTGAGATAAAATAATAAAAGAAAAAATTAACAGATTTGGAGATTTAAAAACTTAAATAAACTAAATTTATACTAGAATATTACAGAGTACATACAAATACTTTAACACTAAAAATTACGTATACTTAATTAATTCACTCTAGAAAATCAATTAGTTAATCTCAAGTAATTAACATTAATGAACGCTTAATTTATCTAGGAAACGTGTCATCCATCACGCGTAATTAGTACATTGATTAAATTGTTAATTAAAGTAAGAGTTACCTTTGATAATTACTATATAAAAATATTGAAACATGCGGTAAATAATTCATATTCATATGTAGAGATAAATTGACTGTGAATCTTCAGATGAAGACCGAGACCGCCACATCTTAAAGCCAATTAAGATGAGGAGATAATTTAGTTTCGTAGCTTAAAAGCATTTTACCCGCAGTATCGTTGAAATATGTAAGAAACGTTGCTCATCGATAGAACTAAGCGCTATACATGTATTAGGCCTATTGCAGAAAGACACTGCGGCTTCCTTGGTGTAGTTATATTTTCTAAGAAAATTGTTATTTTTTATTAGAGCTTTCATAACTACTATACTATTTCTTATAAAATTTTGATTGTTTTTCATATCTCCATGTCTCTGTTTAACAATGATAGAAAGCTAGGGCGGCAAAACGTTATCGACTTAGTCGAATCAATCTTTATTCTATTCTCATTGTTCCAAAAATATTTAACTTAAATTAAGTATTAAAACTAGGTATATTATTTGATATAACTACAACTTGTATTGTTCTTATCTAATTTAGCATAGTGAATGATTATGATGTTTGTGTTTTACAATAGAAAGTTAGTGTTGTGACAAAGACAAAGTTATCGATACGAATGTTTCTACTATTTGCGTATGGCGTCTCTATTTGCGCGCGCGCCAGTCCGCCGTGCGACAGGTGACGCGGCGCACGTTCGCGCTCAAAATTCAAATTCAAAAATCGAACGAACACGTCTCGCGTTCACTTTTACTTTTTCAATTCCTTGTTACGTCAAAGCCGCGACACAGTTTCGTAACCAGTGTTTTTTTGTTGTTTACTTTTTGTGTTGTTTTGTGGTAGTTTAGTTCCTTTACTTTGGATTGATATTGAAATGAAGTGACAGTTATAAAGGTAAATAATGTTTATGATTTTTGAAGAGAACAACATTGGCAGAAGATTCCTTTAATCAAAAATTGTAAAAAAATCTTCAAAATAAAACATCTGCCAATTTTTTTTGTTGTTGTTTATATTGGTAACCATGACATGAATGCTCAACTTGTACAATGAAATATATAAAAATGCGTATTTGGATATCACAGGCTTAAAATTTGAATTATGTATTCAAGGTGTAACGCTATCTCAAACTGCTTCAAAAGTACAGTACAAGTTTGAAACTGTTTAGAATAGCGGTTGCTACGCATAGCAACGTTGTCAACAACATAGTTTGGGTGTAACTAATTACAATGATTATGTAATTAAAAGTTTATCATAAAGTTGTTACTTAATTTTTAAATTCTGATTTTCTACTTTAATAAATATGATTCACAAAATATCTTACATCTTTAATCAAAAGTCGCAAGTTACATTTTGGTAAAATTAGTAGATTATCCAAATTTACTACTTGCCTGCGACAATCTTTCATCTTACAATATACTAATATATGTAAGTGCGGAAGTTTAGATGGATGGATGTTCCTTAATATTCATCTCTAAAACGGCTTCAAACCATCTCTCTGTGGCATAGAAATCTGGAATAATACATAGGCTACTAAGAAAGTGTTTTTTTATTCTGCGCGGAAGGAGTTACGAGTGACAGTTTGTATATTTAAGGTTAAAAGATTGTTTACATGCTTTATCGCGTTTTGTCGTTTCTATCATACTAAAATTATAAATGCGAAATTTTAGATGGATAGATGGATGTTTGTTAGAGTTTGTAGCCTAAACCGCTAAACAGACATCGATGAAATTTGGTGTAGATGTAGAGAATAGTTTGGAAGAACACATAAGCTACTCACTTTTCTTTTTTTTAATTCAACGCGGACGTAGTCGCGGGCGAAATCTACTCTATCAGATGATCTAGAAAGGTATTTGAATAGTTTTAATTACGTGAATGAATAAATTGAGTTGGTAACTTCAAAAACTGGTGCTTGATAACATTTTTTATTCTTTCGTTTTTTATTTATTTTTATATTATATACATTTTTATTTGTTCGTTTTGTTGTTTTTGTGTTATAAAGTGTTTAGTTACAAATATGATAAGGTTTAAGATGC
>DVQH01002063.1:0-10832 GCA_018231625.1 Papilio phestus | reverse complement strand
CTCTCTCTCTCTCTCTCTCTCTCTCTCTCTCTCTCTCTCTCTCTCTTTCTGAGTACTGATAAAATTTTCAAACTCTCACTGCAAATCAGTAAAAACACAACAATGTTTCATTGCTTATTGTCACTATATCTTCACTTCATGAGTCATGAGACACGTTCAGTACTTCAATCAAGTTAATTAATTACTCGTGATTTTATAGTAGAATTTTATATTTTGTAGTAAAATTTATGTCAGGTGCTTGATTTAATTTTTGCACTTTTAAGTGTAATAATCAATTATGTTATTTTAGACTTTCTCCGGTGTAATATGAATTTTATTATTTTGTGAGCAACACTTTGAATGGGACACAATTAACTCCATACTCGAATATTGTTGTTAAGTGTCTTGATTTTCATTAATCTAATCGAAAATGTACTGTGCAAAAATATATTCAACTACTAAAAGAATAAAAATGGAAACTGATTTTTCGTGTACTTGTATACTTTGTAATACTAACACATTCGAAGATCTATGCAATTTTATATTTTCTCTGCTTCGGTTTTGAGATTTAGACAAAGCTTTATAACCTTTGTTGAATATATTCTTATTATTGAGTCTTACTTACTTTTTCGATCTAATCCGATCTGAATAACCACTGTTTAGTGCATGTGTATGTATCTACCGATCAATTAGTCAACTCTAATCCCAATCGATCTCTGACATGTCTGCACTATTTGGGATCTTAAGCCTCGACACAAGTGTCGATTTTTTGGCCTTTTGGTCTCTCTAGTTGATTGGCGCAAATCATTTCAAGCAAGCACAGCAACACACACGATGACTACTTGAAGCACTGCAAGAGGCGACTATTGCTGACTAATTCAATTGTGCCGAGCGAACCGGTGCTCTGTTGGCTTGGCGCCAATGATAACTAATCGAGATGCCAAGTTGCCCCAGTGGCTACTCTGCTGACCATCGTGCTAAAGGTTCCACTGTCATTAGACAGTAGCAGTTGAAGAAGATTCGGTTCAGATTCAAAGCTAGAAAGAGAGAAAGGCTGAATGTGTAAAACAAGAGAGAGAGAGAGAGAGATGTGGGAGGGATGCGGACGAATCTGGCCTAGCGGAACTGAGCGAGAGCAGTCAAATACTAATTTGCCACTACTGCGCCACCAAGCAACGGCCCAAGCTCGTTCTTCTCTCTTTAGTCTTCTAGCTATTAATTCAATTGGCTTCCGCTGATGACGATGCCATGCTTCGCTTGGCTCAATCGTCTTCCATGCTATCACTATTTTGGTGCTTTGTTTTTAAAAAATTCTTTTTTTGCGGATTCCTCTGACAAGACACTGGCAACAATACCATTCTCAGTTGCGCTAGTGAATTGTCCAAATACGCGCACGTCATAGCAATCATGAGGGGAGAGAAAAAAGAGGGGAGAGAAAGAGAAAGAAAGCGAGTGAGAAAGACAAGTGAGTCAAAAAGCGTAAACCAGTAAATTAGAATATTTTACAGTGAAAAGTAATATCACTTTCACTATCAATCAGTCACTGCTCTTTATTAGATTTCATTAGACACAGACCATCTTGAATGAAATGGTTGGGAAAAGTATTATAAAGAATAAAATTAATAACTCGAAATGATTAAGTCTAAAAAAGAAAATAAACGAATTTGAAAAGGCTGAGTTGTTTGTAAAATTAGAAAAACAGATTAAACATGACTCAGAGAAAAAGGGATGGAGGAAGGAATGTGTCATAAAGTATATCGTTTAATAGGGTTAAATGCCTTCGTGTTTTATTAAATTTTTAAAAAATATTACTTGTCATCTATTTTGCATGAGAACGCGCAAAAGTTAAATGAAATTTTAAAATTTATAGTTGTAAAAAATTTAATTAACGTAAGTGAAGGAAGAACACTGTCACATTTTGTGCTAGGCAGGCAAGTTGCAATTAGCCGGATTCCTAAACTGGCATTCACGAATGGCATTACTCAAGTGCCACCGCGTGTAATTAGTATTCGTGCCTCGTTTCGACACACAGGCACATTCACTCACACACACACATGCACACACCTTCAATCGAAATGCAAATCAACAGTGGGATCTACCAAGCAGTACCGGTGGTGCCATTTTTTTTACCAGATCGCCTAGATTATTTATCTTGCCTGCTATTTGGTTCACGGCCCTGAATGAGCTTGGAAAATATTCGAGGTGTGAGCAGGTGTAAATGAACTTGCTTGATGTGCATGTGAAAATGTGGAGTGCGAGAATGAAAAATTGGCAACATTTTTCGAGTTTTAACACACTGATTGTATTTGACTTGGTACAAATCAGATTCTTGGATGTCAGAGCTGTGATGTCTGGAAAACGGAGGTTTTATTAAATCCACGACAAAACGCCGCGAGACAAGGTCAGAAATGTAGGAAATTAATTGTCTTACTGTATATTGCGGTGAGAAGGTTCGTTAATTTTCGCATTTTTGAAATGTTGACACTGCTGCGCCAACTTTGCTCTAGCAATCAGTGTGGCTTGCCTAAAGTAAACCGCTTTTAGACTACTCCCTGATCGCACTGGTCACACCACCCTTAATCGCATTTGGCACCCAGAGATAGAAAGAGAGAGGGACAACGAAGTTTGCTGATAAGAGCAGTGTGACAGTTTGTGGCTGGTCAACTATCTACCGAGTTGCTTCATGTGCTAATGAATACTAATGATGTTGGACAGTCGGTGTGCGGGCTTCGACTGTCAGTGTCACGCCGACTGCCTCATAGACCTACTGACCACCCGATTGTCACACTTATCGCACTCCAATCAAAGAGATAACAAGTGAAAGGGGGACAAAGAAAAGAGGTAGTGAGAAAGAGAGCACATGCACCAATACAGAATGTGCTTCAAGAAAACGCATACAAAGCAATAACAATTGTGTGCGTGATTACATTACGTGTTGTAAATAGTAACAATTTTGATAACAACTTGTTTTTTGGTTTTTAAAGAAAATACTTTTCTTCAATATGTGAATGTTTAGTGGGTTAAAAAATTAAAATTTTTTGGTTTGTCTACTATATTGATAAAAGTAATTGATAAAGTATACAGTAAAATAATATTTTTACAGTTGTTCTTTTTTGAATTAAAAATGCAGACAAAGCACAGCCTATTTGAAGGTTTTTATTTTATAAAAATTAATATATTATATTAAGTTTGGTAAAGAAAATGATGATTGCAGCAATGCAATTATGAATTGGCGCTGATCATTGTCATTTGAACGGACTTGACTCATGACAAGTTGACCATTGCACACTAACAAAACTGCATATAAACTGCACTCGCAGTTAGTACTCTACTTGCCCATCCTTGGTTGTGTGTTACTTGAATGCACTATGTAAGAATAAGCAAAAATACTGCACCGGCGGATGTGTGACCAGTCACACTCTGGTTAGTATTAATTGAATTAACCAGCCGAAAAGAGCACTTGAGTGTCTGGCTGCAACTTTACTCCTACCTACTAAGAAAGACTGAGACAACAAAAACAAATCTAACCTCGATGCGTTGTACATTTTTTTCTTATATATTAGTTTGATCAAAACTCTAAAGTCAATGCCGTCAAGCACTCCTTGTGGGCCACTTAGACATCATGATGAGCACTGGGAAAAATGTGACCATTAATTTAATTATGGTTTACAACGCAAGACACCCAAAGGGACAAAAGTTTGCGTTGGGTGGATTAATTAATACCTAAGTTGGTGTGTGTGTGTGTGTGTGAGTCTTTATCTAGCATCGGTATCAGTCGAAGAGGCAATCGAGTTTGAAGAGGCTACACTTGAGGCTCTTTAGGTATCACAGGATTGACCCAAAGAAAAAGAAGGTCAATCCGGGGGAAGTGTGCTATTATGATGCATGTGAGACAAATAAAGAGAGAGAGAGAGATTGAGTGATGCCAGTGGAAGTAGTGTGGTGTGGTCCAAATGTCACTGGGTGCCAATGCGCTCCAGTCTCTCGCAATTATTCGTCTCCTCCGAGTGGTGTCATTTGGTTGGGCAATTTTTCTTCTCTCTCTCTCTCTCTCTCTCTCTCTCTCTTGGTTGTCCAAAAGACCGAGTGGTTAATATTTTATGTGACTGTGTCCCCCCACTCGCATCGTTGCACTCATCGAGACTAGAGATGTCGATTTGGCTTCACCCGTCGCTTTTCAGTCCTAATCAGACTTGGCACCGAGATGTTTTCATCTTTGATATTCTCTCTCTCTCTCTCTCTCTCTCTCTCTCTCTCTTCTCTCTTCTTTCTTCTTTTCTCCTATTATTTTCTACTGCTTCTTATTGTCGAGGTTCAATATGGGAGAAGTGAGGGGCTTGGGTTTGCTCTTGTATTGTTTTGGGTTCTCCATCTCGGCTCACTTGATTGAGTCCGTTGTGTTTTTTTGGTGCGCGATGACAAAATAGTAACACTGCTGTCCAACTGAATTTGGTCGCGATTGATGACATTTTGAGAGAAAAAGAAAAGAATAAACTGCTACTATTGTACAAAACACGGAGAAAACAAATCGATGATCAAAAGTCAATCAATCGAAAAGCGTCACGTTGGTGTCACTCGAATCTGGACGGCAGCAATTTTGCTTATTAAAGCATTAATATATAAAAGAGATTTATGTTTTCCAGTTGTTTTAAATAGGGCTCTTAGCTTAATCCAATCAAAAATCGAATTGGAAGAAAAACAACACTTTAGGATCAATTATGAAGTTACTTTCGGAGAAAAGTGCAGTTTTTTCTGGGGTTGGATTAAGCTAAGAGCCCTATTTTAAACAAATACAAATAATCAAAACTCAATTCAGTTTGTTTGTTCGTTTGCTAATCGAAGGATTGTGAATATTTATTTACAGAAATGAGCCTGTGAAGTGGTGTGTTGTGTGTGTGTGATGCATTGGTCAGTGGGTGTCACTTCACTCGACTATGGCTCTACTGCATCGGTTCTCGAAAGTCAACGACCGACACAACACGGGCATCTTTACCTTTATCGTGACACGTTCGGTGACCCGAGATCTACACCGCGATGCCACCACCAAGGACTTCTACTATGGCTACCATCGGTGGGCCATCTCGTTCACTCGAGCCAACGACAAAGTGCTCGGCGTGTATCTCATCCTTCGCGACCCCTCTCCTTCTACCACCTGTTTTGTGGATTTTAGCATCACTCTGCTCAATCGAGAACACTTCAGTCGTAACGAGATCTACAGTGAGAAACAATGCAAGTTCACTTCTGACCATCCAGCTCATGTGAGTTTTCTTGTCTTGTTAGCTTGAATAGACTTCAATATATTTGCTTCGCATTATCATAAATTTCAAATGGTAAAATGTATCCCATTGTCATAGTCTAAGTATTTGACCTCTAAAAATTTTCATAGTGTCAAAATAGTGCCCATGAGTATTTGAAATATTTCAATAGCCTACTGGTTGCACTTTGGCTAAACAAGAGAAAAATTTTTTGAAAAAACTATAAAATTCATTTAATTTGGAAGTCTTTATAAGAATACTTAAATGCTCACCAAGATGACTAAATTTGTTGCCATTTGAGTATTTATAGTCAAATATAAAATTTTCAAGTTCTAATTTCCACTTGTTATCTTTTTGGAGTTTTTTAATATTAAAAATCAGCTTTAAAATTATCACAAATATTTTAGTGTTGTAACAATTTGCAATAAAAAGTACCCTCTCCTCTCCCTCTCTCACTCACCAATGATCGTTTTCGTCAGTGATGATGGCTTGGTCTTATCTTTGGCAAGACGATTCGTTCAAGTCTATCGGTCATTTCATAGCTATCAAGTTACCCATAACTGTCATAATGGCGTCGGTACACTGTCAACTATAGACATTTTTAGTAGCAGCTGAGAGCCATTTGCCACTCCTGGAATGACTATGGACCACATTGCTTTGCTACTGAGAAGAGAGAGAACAAGAGAGTGAGAGTGAGAGACAGTCTGGTCCCAAGTGTTGGATTCTATTTCGTGAGATGCGGTCGATCTGTCGCAACTCGTTTCGCGATGATTACCTGGCACATTTCCATCTCACAGTGAATCCATAATTTTGAGAATCTATGCAATTCAAGCTGTTCGAGGACGAAAGTGAAAGAGAGAGAGAGAGAGAAAAGTTGTGATGAGTGTAGAATTTTTTTTAATTTTTTCGATGCCATTTCAAATCTATTGAATGACACCATCTATCTTCCCGACACCCACTACATCTTTCTTCTCTCTCTCTCTCTCTCTCTCTCTCTCTCTCTCTCTCTCTCTCGAATTTCACATTTGCTTTTTTGATGAGAGTTGAAACTCGTTGCGTCGAGTAGTGGTGGTTCGATATTGTCGTCTGGTGGTGGCGTTAGAGCAATAATGGTGGTATAAAAATTGCTAAAATATAAAAATTGTTATTGGAAAAATCACTATTTGATTTGGTATAGAAGAGAGAAAAGTTCAAGAGAGAGAGAGAGAGAGAGAGAGAGAGAGAGAGAGGAGAGTACGGAAAGGAAAGGATCGAATCCGAGGAGATTAAGGTCCTCGTCGAGGTCGTGGTGTGTGCACTAATAGGATCAGCTTGCAACCATCAACATCATAGAAAGAAGAGCTAAAAGTCGGGTTGAAATTAAAATTCTCTCACTGCACTCTCTCTCTCTCTCTCTCTCTCTCACCCGATTTACTCATACAAACACACTCATATTGGCTCAAATCTCCCACACTCACGCTCCATCATATTCTGGTTGGAGGGCAGTAGGCCAAAGTTAAATATTTTCCACTTTAGATTTTATTATTATACTTCATCTCCAGATGGAATAGATTTTTTTGGATGGGGAATGAGAGTTGAAAAATTGTTTGAATTTAAAGAAGTGTAGAAAGTAAGCAAGTTGGAAAGTTGGGAAAAAATGTCTGGTGCCAGACCAGAAGTAGTTTTGGTCTGACGTAGCCACCTTGGATGCTTGAGGTGAATTCTTTCTATTATTAATTGTATACTTTTTCTCTCACTCACTTTATTACATTCCCCGGACAGATTGTGTCGCTGAACGTGTGACACTGATTCACCATATCGCTCTCTCTCTCTCTCTCTCTCTCTCTCTCTCTCTCTCTCTCTCTCTCTAGAAGTGCCTTTATCAATCCGAGAAAACCTTTTTTGGGCGAAAGATATATATATAATCGACTGTGATCGACGAATCGATAGGATCGACGATTAATTACTGCCACACCGAGCGGTACTGGCGCAAACCAAGGCAAAAGCGGTGAAGCAAAGCGTGAGCAATCTAAAACCAGTTTGGCTTTACTTGCTCTCGGTTCCATTTGGATAATGGGCTATGGAGTGTGTCAGTGAGTGCGTACTTCTATTGGACGCTATCGTGACTGCTACTGATGCAAAGGTGCGATTGGAAACTCGCTTTTGACTACATTCTAACTCAA
Organism: Papilio phestus; assembly: GCA_018231625.1. Classification (NCBI taxonomy): domain Eukaryota; kingdom Metazoa; phylum Arthropoda; class Insecta; order Lepidoptera; family Papilionidae; genus Papilio; species Papilio phestus. The sequence goes on along the minus strand of DVQH01002063.1, from coordinate 3,436 downwards.
CCAGAGCGAGAGACGAACTGTAAAAGTTTCATCGAATGAAAGAGAAAGAGAGATAGATAGAAAGTAAGTGAGAGGGTGAGTGAGTGAGAGAGAGAGAGAGAGAGAGAGAGAGAGAGACGGAAGAAGAGAGAGAGTCGCATTTCATCACTCATCCAGTTTTATTTCCCCCAATCGACCAGTCTTTCACCAATTTAGCCTTTCTCCTCTTTCTATCTGTTAGAGAGACAAAAGATATTAAAAAGAGAAGAAAACAAATTCGCAAAAAAGTTCGATAAATCACACATGTCATCCCTTTTACACAGGCATTTCTTAGGTAAAATGGGAAAAGCAGTGGCAATATGACAATCAACATCACAAATAGCTCGCGGTACAGGCACAAGACACATTCAATTTGTCCAAAATTCGAGTGTCTGCTTCAATAGTGCTCACTGTCTCTCAGCTGAGACAACAACCAACAGTGCACCGGTTGGGTGTAACAGAGACTAGAACAAAACAAGCCAACCTCTCTTTGTTGTTGTTGTTCTTAGCTCCAAAACGAGGATCTCAAGTTTGAACTGTCGAAACGCTCCACAGACTGCTTTTGACAGGCGTGCTACACACACACACAAACTCACTCACACATGCACATACAAATCTATGAAAAACAACTCGAAAATGCTCAAGTGCTTTGGACAGAATCACCATTTTGTAATTGCACATTGATGTAGACTTGACTCAAAGTAGATTTTTTTGAAGAAGAGATTATCACGTATGCACTTGACAATTTGATGTCAAATATTGTTACATGATCATTGTTGTCGTCATTACAATGAAATAATTATGTTATTTAATGTTTTTTAAACAGGACGAGAGTTAGCTTTGCTGCAATACGTCTTGCTATTAATAACATATTTCTGTCTGTCCGTCTGTCTTCACAAAAATTCTAGCATACTTCCCGTGCATTAAAAAAGCTGAAACTTAACCAAGATTTTTTTGGAAAAGAATACTTAAATGTGCTTTTGGAGTTAAAATAGGGATCGCAAAAAAACCATCCTTAAAAGAAATTTTTAAGAAAAACGTTACTTCAATAATGCTTTGTAACAAGAAACTTCCCAGAAACTCTCCTATGTAAATACACAGGTTGGTTTTTCCTGCGATCTCTAGTTAAAAGGTTCAAAGGGTTATTTTGATTTATGAGTTGAAGTGGCAGAAAATATTTACATGAAAAAAATCTAAAATTCCAACCAAATGGACAAGTCAAGGGAAAATATGCATACATTTCAAACCGCAATAAAGTTGAAGTGTATTGTATTGTATTGAAAGCTAATGGTTTTATTTTTATTTTGATAGTACTAGCCTTATAAAAAGAGGTAGTGGAAACGAGGGCGATTGAAAGTGTGAGTGAATGAGTGAGTGAAAGAGAGAGAGATAGAGAGAGAGAGAAAGCGAATTCCTTGGTGATTTGATTCTAATCATCTTCTTGGCCTTTTAAGTTCAGTGCGTAGGCGAGTACGAATCGTGCTACCGCGATAACATTTGATCGTAATTTGTTTTCCATGAAAATAGCCAAATTCTGAATATAAATAAAAAATATAAAAACGTGCACGCTGGTAAGAATAATTCGAAATTTGAAGGTAAGCACATTAAGTGAGAGTGTGAGAGAATGTCCAAACTGTATGTGCTTGATTACTTAAGTTAAACACACAGCACTTGTGGATATTATAATTATTATTATTATTATATATATACTATATATATATCACACTTTCGACTTTTTCTGTGTGCTTGGTTATATTATATTTACAACAAAATTCAATCTGCTCTTGTTTACTTACATAAATATATATATATATATAGTTTACTTGACTTTATGTGTTTGAATGAATTATTGAGTTGTTTGGAGTTGTGGGTGGAAAGTTGTTGGTGAGCCTCAAAGTTGGCACACTAACTTTTTGGTTCTCAAGGTATATGCCTATGTGTTGGATTGTTTTCTCTCTCATCTCTGCTTATGTGACGGCGTGTTGATATTTTAATCCCCACCATGTGCCAACTCGGCAAAAATATATGAGGTACCGTGAATTATGAATAATTGAATCAAGTAAGTGTTGGAAATAGTGGTGCAGAGAAATGCTCAGAGAGAGAGAGAGAGAGAGAGAGAGAGAGAGAGAGAGAGAGAGACAGAGAGAGTTTATTCTAGCCATACACCAAGCTTTTTATTTCTAATTCTCAGCAACGATAAGCAAAGTGGTCAGTTGGCCTCAGCACCATCAATCATTTGCATGTCCAAGCCTCTATGTTTTGGCATCAAGGTGACAAAGTGTCCCGAGAGGTGTGTGTGTGCTGTGTGATTTACATCAGAATCACACATCAAAATTACTAGATTCTAGAGTAATTCACTATTGATAGTGGTGGCATCCAAAGCATTCCAACTGGACTTCTCATGCAGACACAAACATCTCTATCTGATAGATACCTCTATTCATGCATTACCTAAATGGTGTTTTAATTAACTCATACCAACTTGTATATGCCATTCTTCTACTTTCATACATGATTTATTTCCACCACCTCTTCTAACATTTGCATGCCACACACACGACGAATATTTAGTTCTATCGAGAGTTTCACGTTCCGTTCTAATTAATTTTTATATGAAGATAAACTTGTATTTTTCAAGGGAAAAGTTTGAACTTTGAAAAAAATGATGATTGCAGATTTGATATGGATGAGAAATTACTCCTTTCTCTATTTCTCATTCTCAAATTTTTCTCTTTGAATTTTCTCTTTTTTTGTCCGTGTCCGCTCATGTATATATGTACCTCTCTGTCTGTGTGTGTCGGAATTACAAAAGAAATAATTAAATTCAATTCACAGGAGTACTGAATGGTCTCCGTGATTCGGATGCACGATTAATCAATTTGTAAAGCTTGCTTGCCTAGTCTGTCTGCCACCGACTGGTGTGAGTGGAAATACTCGGTTATATAGACTCTCGGTGTGTTCATTGTTTTTGGAAGTGAAGAACATACATACATACACACTAAAACTCACTTTGTTTCTTTACAAAACTAATACCAGATTTCTCCAAGACCGAGAAGAGAAGTCTCTTTCACCAAGATGTTTGGTGCAAAGACAACAGCTAAGCGATATGACCAAATCCAATTGGAATCGAGTGTTATATATACACACACACCAAGAGTGAATGGGAGAATAGTGGAAAAAGGGGAATGAGTAGGATTGAGTACAAGTGGCGCGCGACATGTTCGACTCGTCGCAATTTATGAGAATCTGTCTTGCTCTTGTTGATTTTCTCTCCCTTTCTCTCTCTCTCTCTCTCTCTCTCTCTCTCTTTCACTTGCAACACACCTTAAAAGCAAAGTAAAGTTTGCAGAGATTGAGAGAAAGGAAATAGAGAGAGAGAGAGAGAGAGAGAGAGAGAGAGAGAGAGAGAGAGAGAGAG
>DVQH01002062.1:0-10843 GCA_018231625.1 Papilio phestus | reverse complement strand
GTATGATAAACTTTTTCCGTTCATATTTTCAGGTTTTACCACCAGATGTACTGACAAGAGTGAGTGAATACATACCACAGATTATAACGTTTATACAGAAGATAATTGACAATGGCCTAGCGTATGAATCAAATGGTTCAGTTTACTTCAATGTGAGCGAGTTTGACAGTAAAGAAAATCACCATTATGCTCGACTTGTCCCTGAAGCTTATGGGGATACTAAATCTTTACAAGAAGGAGAAGGTAATTTTTTTTATAATAATAATTGTACTTGTTTCAAAACCAGCTCGACGATGTATCTCAATTAATTATTGGTTGAGTTAAACCACAGCCTTTGCCAACAATGTTACAAATATACAGTAGTGGAAATGTGCTGTGTTATGCTTGCAAAAATGTTGCCTTGTTTCTTTCAATGAACTTAACTTGTACTTACAAGTAAAATAACCAATTAGATAGCAGTGAGCTGACCAACGATGGAATAATAATATTATAAAAATAATTAGCCATGTACCATAGATCGACCTTTTTCTTTGTAGGCACATTTAAAATGTACCCTATTGGTTATGTTTCACTTCATTGTCACTGTATAAAAAATTCATGCGAATGTAGTTTCGAAAGTGGAACACTGTTAGTTTCCCCAACTGTACATGTGTTGTATAACTCTGTATATAAATTTTTCATGTTTTATTCCTTAGGTGATTTAACCGATGACACAGTAGAGAAGAAGTCCGCCAATGACTTTGCCCTGTGGAAGCGCAGCAAGGCGGGCGAGCCGGCGTGGCCTTCGCCGTGGGGCGCGGGCCGGCCCGGCTGGCATATAGAGTGCTCGGCCATGGCGGCCGACGTGTGCGGCGACTCGCTCGACATACACACCGGCGGCGTCGACCTCAAGTTCCCGCATCACGATAACGAGTTGGCGCAAAGTGAGGTAAAACATTTTTACAATGGGTTTGAATTCGTTTAGCTGTTTGGGAGATAGTAACAAACATATGTCCTTTTCGGATTTATAGTGCTTTTAATTCAATAAAAGTATTTTGGCATTCCCCTGACACTTCTAACTTTTGTTGAATGTTTTCAGGCGCATTTTGATAAAGGTGGTTGGGTAAACTATTTCCTGCACACGGGTCACCTGACAATCGCCGGCTGCAAGATGTCAAAGTCTTTGAAGAATTTCGTCACGATATCTGACGCGTTGAAGCGACACACCGCGCGCCAGCTGCGGATAGCCTTCCTCTTACACGGCTGGAAGGAAACACTCGACTATTCCGATAATACTATGGAAATGGCGATACAGATTGAAAAACTCTTTAATGTGAGTTATGCTAATGCTTCTTTAGTTATACATATCTATATCAACACATTTCATGTTGCTTTGATATCTTTTTTCTAAATTAACTCTCCGGTCTAGTGGGTGTTTATTGTTGAGCCAATCGTCTCATCAACCTATTATCGGGTATTTTTACCATTGGATTAATCGATTGTATGTGTTGATCTGTGGAACGATCGGCTCAACGGGAAACACTCGGTCGAGTTAAGATTAAATGTGGTATTTGATTTGTAGGAATTCTTCCTGACGGTAAAAGACGCGATGAGAAGTGGATACGACGAGGACTGCGGAGGCCAGTGGGGTTCGGAAGAACAGCTACTTGCTGCCAAGTTGAGCAGTGTTAAGGAACAAGTACACGCCGCGTTGTGTGGTATGTGAACGTTGTTATTTTTACTACTTTTGGGTCATTTTTAAGATTTACTGTCCAAATTATAGGAGAGCTTAGTGTTTGTGTGTGTTTGTATTTTTTTTTTCGAGTTTACTGATTGTATGGCTATTTGAGATATTTATAATAAAATATAACTAAAACACGACATTAGATAATTTCTTATAACCGACGTATATGACAAGAAATTTGTAAAAGTGCCATCTAGTGGCGTTATCGTTATCCGTTTTCTTAACTTGTTAAACAAATGTCGACTCTTACTAGATGTTGTCCTTACTGTATGTTTCTTAGATATTTGTTGCCTTTGTTCTATATTTATATTATCTGTGTACGTTTTTAGACAACATCGACACCCGCAGTGCGCTGGACGCGCTGCGCGAGCTGGTGACGTCATGCCACGTGTTCCTGCGCGCTGCGGCGCCGCGCCCCGCTCCGCTGCTGGCGGCGGCCGCGCGCTACGTCACAGACGTGCTGCACGTGTTCGGCGCAGTGGAGGGGCCCAGGGGAGGGATTGGCTTCCCTGTCGGAGACGCTGATGGCCTCGGTGTATGTGTTGGAAGTTTTTATAGTGGACAATATAAGGACTTAATTAACCTGCGCTCTTAGTCTACTAATTAAATAGAAGTGGCATGCTTTCTTATAAAAGGTAAACAGTATCAAGAAATAAACCAAAAACATTACCTATAGAAGAAAGATGCTATAAAGTTATTGTTTTAATTACAAGTAGCAACTTCGTCCGCGTGGAATTAAAAATACTTACCTCAGTAGTCGGTGTTCTGTCCGATTAGGTTCTACATATGTCTGTGCCATCCATTTAAACTTTCGAATTTATAACATCAGTAAAATTATAGTGCATTTTTTTCTCTTTATGTACCAAGAATTAGCGGTATAACATTTCTCGGGTTATATCTATTCTGGTGTTAACAAGAAGAAAGATTAGTATTTAAGTATGCATTGAAATAACTCAAAAACTACTAGGCCGATTTCCAAAAATTTTTCATCATTTAAAACCTACGTTATTAGAGAATAACAGGCTACATTTTTTTATATCACACGGACGAAGTCGCGCGCAACAGCTGGTGTTTAATACATTTAGCAGAATCATGTAAAAGTTGCAGTTGGAAGCGGCGGTGATGCCGTACCTGGAGGCGCTGGGCGCGTTCCGCGCGCAGGTGCGGGAGGCGGCGCGCGCGGCCGCCGCCCAGCCCGTGCTGGCGCTCTGCGACGCGCTGCGCGACTCCGTGCTGCCCGAGCTGGGCGTGCGCCTGGAGGACAGGCCAGGTCGGTTACATCTTTACAAACCTTCATCACCTACTATCATTCTTATAGATTTTGCTCTTAGTGTGGGAATGTCGCTTCTACTACATTCTTTTATTTTCACATATTTTTAACATTTTTGAATTCTGTAAGGTGACAGCCCTGTTTGTTAAAGAATGGCTCCAGGGTGAAACTACCGGGGTATAGTAACGAAGTGAAAATATATTTCTCTGCCCGTTCACGTTATTTTTATAATTGACATATCAAAAAGGAACATGTTACAACCAACTTTTAAAAAGTATAAAAAAATTTCGATACGTTGTACATGTAATACGACCTCGTTTCTTAACACTATTCCACCCAGACAATGCCTTTCAACACAAAGTTTTTTAAAAAATCTTGGCATAGTTAATTAAAATGTTTGATAATGACTGGGCAATTCACGATTTAAATGTATAGTGTAGAAAGTTAAAAAAATCTAATTATTTAATAACACTGGTTCCGTTATCACTTCAATTTTTCAACATTGTTGCTTGTGTTTTAGATCGTACGGTAGTGAAACTAGTGAGCAAAGAGGAATTAATGAAGGAAAGGGAAGAAAAGAAGAGAATAGAGGCGGAGAAGCAAAAGAAGAAACAAGAGTTGTTAGAAGCGCAGCGCGCGAAAGAAGAACAGAAGAAAATACCTCCTAGTGAGATGTTTAAACGAGAAACGGACAAATACTCAAAGTTTGATGAGAAGGTTTGTGTTTCTAATTTATTTGAAGTTTTGCGCGTGTTATATGCAATTTCCGTATTAATTTATTTTCCATATTCTCAGGGTCTTCCCACTCACGACCACGAGGGTAAAGAAGTGAGTAAAGGTCTGCTCAAGAAGCTGCAGAAGCTGCATCAAGCGCAGGAAAAGAAATACAACGAGTATTTGGCCTCGCTCAACACCTGCTGATATTAAATAATGCTGTGAATCTATTTGTCTAAGGACTTCATATGTATCAGCGCTTGAGTTGGCACGTCAGGCACAAGAGCTCCCTTGTTTCTGATGTGCCAAGTCACTAAGTACTGTAATTCCGAATCTGCATTTTTAAAAGTCATTGTTAAAAGTAAATAGTTTGATTTTTGAAAAATATGGTGCAAAGAGCTTAATTTGTAATTTGAAAACTATTTTGTGGTAATTAAAGGTAATTTGGTGAAATTTGTATTATACATTTTAAATATAATTTCATTGGTTCGATGTTCGAAAACGGTTTTAAATTTTTAATTTAATTTAATTTCATCGTAATTTATTTATCATTTCCACATCTATTTTAGGGCATTTATATTTTTCATCAGAACTTGCTTCAGTATTAATAAGAGTAATCACAATTCCTCTATGTATTGTAATAAAATGTAGACCAATGTGCTCAAAATATCAAATGGTCCGAAAGTGCTTTTTTAATTTACTAAAATAAATGAATTTATTGAATTTTTGCTTATTTTATTTTTTAATTTAATTTAATTAAATAAAATGTTCAAAAGTTACTACAGAAATACCACAGGATAGTGACTGGACCTAGGGACTACACTCAAAGTTTAGATACAATGGTTCACTTAATAGATTAAAAAAGGAATAAAAACCCTTAAATCGTCACAACATTAACGAGTGCGTCAACAAATTAAAAAATAAAGAGGGTTCGATAAATCCGCCGATTATCTACATTTAATAACGAATTGCCCACATCGTGGAGCATAATAGAGTTGTAACGCATCAACGAGCGCCGTACAAAGGAATGTGCCGCGTGCGCAACGACGAAAATACTCATAAAGGCGGTAACAGGAGTTACAAAAAAGGTAAAAAGTGAGGTAAACAATCTGGGTGAGTTTTTTATATGGCGAAAATTCAGTGGGCTTCTGTTGGAGCTGGGGTGGCGCGCGCGGCCGCACGAGGCACCGTTGCCATCTGCGGGCGCGCGGTGCTACCGCTATTTATTGCAAGAACTACTGCTCTCGATCGATCATCAAATTTTAAATTTAAATCTTAAAATTAAAACATATTTCTTGTGCTACTTTTTAAATATCACGTTTCTAAGCGTTAACTTTCATGGCGATATTGATAATGTTGGTTATTTAGCATTATAGTGATACGTGTTCACTTTGATAATTTTTATTATTAAGTAGTTTATGCAACTCGAGCACCATTTTAAAGAAGTTTTGTGTTTGTACAGATTAAATTTTTTATCTAAACTTAAATCTATGAGCTGGCAATTCAAAACATGCAACATTTGAATAAAAAGGAATTGCACTTTTCCCATAAATTTCAAAGAGTCTGCTCCTTATGTGATGCAAATCTATTTAACGTTGTTATTCTGTAACAATTAAAAAGCCGTTGCAGAATTACAAAAATGCAATGTTTAAAAATCCGAGTTGAAATTCGAAATCGATCACAATCGGCTTTATCGTGGTCCGAATGTAACAATGGATGACGGAAGCTGAGGGAGCGATGGGGAGAAATTAACGAAACGCCGACATCAGCAAAGAATCGGCGGTTGACCGCCCGGCGAGATGTCAATCATTTGAATATCAAAATCGCTCCCTTTACCATATTCCGTTGAGATCGTGCGATAATACGATTTTATTATACAAAACCAATGAAACGGATTTTAGGGAAAAAGTAACAAGTTTTTCGTTAAAGTTCATTCATTATTATCGTAAGAAATGCAACTTTGGCGAGCGGTCATGCAGACATTACGAGTAACGGTCGTCGCGTCGCATTGATATCAAATCAAATGCTCTTAAAAATTCTAAAGCATATAAAAGTTACTTATGCAGAAGCAAAAGTCCCCAAAACCACTGAGTATTATTTTACTTGTTTGATTTTGAGTACAATAGGACCTTGACGACTTCTTTCCCATAACAAATATCCATGCATAACTTCTAGTAATACCATCTTTAAAGTAGGTGCCCATCCAATCCAATGTATTCTTAATATATGTACGACCCAAGGTAACATGAAATTACTCAAAGTAACTACCTACATGTTCTTATAAAGGCCAAAGAATAGATTTTACCGTTAAATTTTAGGTTTTTGTCCGATGTGCGTACTTTTACAGTAACATATATATTACGTTAAGTGTATAGGTGTACTTTCATATAACCAACACCGAGGAAATTTCATAAATAACCAATTAAAACTTATTTATGGTGTTCACAGCTCCCTCGGAGGTGAATAATATTCTTGAAAGCGGTGTAGGGTGCGAAGTCACGCGGCATCGCAATTATGACTCTGCCTTTGCCCACAGCTCGCAGTACCAGTCTGAAAAAAAAAAACAATTTTGTTTGCTCATTAATTATTTAAATCTCATTAAACAGCCGCAATTACTTTCTTTATTGCCAACTTTACAGACCGGTTTTATCTAATTTAAACGGGGAAATTTTTTAATTGCCTGTAAACTTTTGCTCCCGTAAAAAATAGATATGAACGAAATAATGTTTCTACAATTGCTCTGTTTTACATCAAAATAAATACATAAAAGTGTTAAAACGAGGTTTATTTTAAAATCTGTTTATTGAGAAATTGACAATATTCTATATCCTAGCTTTCAAATGTTAAGCGGTTTGTTGTCCAGGCGGGAAATGTGACATGTGAATTTTAAGTTATATAAATAACTGCTGTAGGAAAAATATAGATGACATTTAACAAAAAACCTTATCTATAGATTATAACTTCCACCATAACGTAATTTGCACTCAGCGACGTTAAATAACTTACAAAAAATCAATTTGCAAATGTTCAAAGCCGTCCAAGTTAAACAGGAAATTATCCAAGGCTGTTGTGGCTGCGACAACACTCGAATGTTCGCTGGCGGAGCTTCCGATTGCTTGATGAGCCCCCAGCTGCCTTACTTTGGAACTTGTTTAGAAATTAGGAAATTAAACTGCGCCCTCTGCGCCATAGGAAAGTCGCGGAACACTTGTATTATAGTGACGTGTATATTATACTGTTTCTACTGTAAAAAAAACCGTTGACATTTAAATTGACACTTATTTTTTAGGAGGACAAAAGATTTCTCGGGCCCAAGTAATTGTATGTTTCAAAATTATAATATCAAATTATGAACACCATAATTAATGTTATTTATATGTTATCGGTTTTATTTCTTATAATAATGTAAATCAATCAAGAAACATCGTGTTTATTATAATTCTATTTTTGTTTATTGAATAAGGCTCGGCGGGCGGGGTGGCCACCTCGAGGGGTCGGGGGGAGATCGCTCGCCCGTGCTTTAATTGCTTTTCACTTAGCAACCGCTCATGAACAGAACGCTCGCGAAAATGAAGAAAAAAATCATTACATCAACATCTTTTAGAGATTGCCCAGATTTGGGACGTTCGGAGAGACAGCGGGCCCCTTATAGGTATAACGCTTTTCTCTTGTTTTTCCAGCGCGCCTCATTTCCGGAAGGGGGTCGCGAGGCGGCGGCGGGTGGCGAGGGGCCTAAGTAATTTCGCTTAAGAACTCTAAACGTAATTAGTGTAGGGCGTGCAAAGGGAAGGGCTTGAAACTTGGAGAGGGTTACGTCCCGCGCCCACTCCCCTCGGCGCGCCGTCTGAATATTAGATTGCGCCGTCTCGCGATAATATTTGCCGGAGGTTTCCGTAAACACGTCTATATTTACCTATCTACCTACCCCACCTATAACAAATTCAGTGCGTTATTCAAGCTCGCTGAAATCGTTTAATTGGGCCCTTTCCAAGTCAACTTGTTTGAGAATTAAAAAAAAAAACACGCTTGCTTCGTTCTTAGATTCTTTAATTTCAATAACTTTGATATTTTCTCCGTGAGAAAATATTACTAAGACTTCAAACAAGTTGACGCCGCAAACATAATCGGCTCGTATTAATATTCGACACGTTTATGTTCTTTTAAAATATCTACAAATATTATGGATATTTGATAGGGCGTTCATTCTAAGACCATCAAAGACTTTTAGTATAATTTGACGATCATTTTACAAATAAACCATGCTCATATTTTGATATTATAAATGAAAATAAATTATAATATACCTCTTAAAAGATATAAGCTTGTGTATATTTTCAAATGTATTCAGTGTATTTCATTATTTTGTTTAAAAGGCGATGATTTTAAATTATGTTTAAGAGCGTTTTGTGCGGTACGAATTTATTAGATAGCCCGAAGCAAGGGCAATAATTTACAAATTCAAAAGGCCCGTGAAACAAGAGAGGAAATTAGAATTCGTAATTAGAGTAGAAGCTGCGTCGCGGCCGCTCCTACAACATTTGATTAGCAATTATGGTAATTTAACTTAAAGCAGGGTAAGATTTCTTCTAATTTGTTAGTTAAATTATTATCACGACTCTTTGTGAATTAAACACTCTTTTGTATATTTAAATATCGTTTGCACTACGTCATGTTTTTTTAGTAATTAATTAAATGTCTTGTTTAATTATTCAAAATATTATTAATAGTGAATTATTAAAATAGTGGTGCTGCGGACTTTAACGCGGCTAAAGAAAGTACACACAGTTGTGGTCACATAAATCAATTTAGTGTTCTCATTTATCATTTAAAAAGTGTTTGCATGCTGTCGGAAACATTACAATTTGCGATGTAAATATTTTTCGATTTTAAACCATTTTTGCTTATCCGCGCTGTTTAATTAATATTGGTAACCTGAAAGTTTGTAAAATTATAACTACCAGCACCTTTTAGTTCTAATATAATTGATATGAAACTTGTGAGTGATAGGATATTTTTTGGTCTTGGTTTTCACAAAATGCATAGGTTTTTGAAATGAACACTCGATGGATATCAAAGATCGAATATTGGTTTCCGCGCGTAAAGCTTTATCAGTATTTGGTACGACTCGACGGTTGGGTGATTAACATCCGCCCTCGTGGAATGATGTGTTTCTAATATATTAGGTAGCTAGGTCGCGAGGTGCGTTCGATGTCACCATAAATTTATTTCAATCTTTTCAATTTATTACAAAACATTCTTTTTTACAATTTTGTTGGGAACTATATTCTAATATTAGTAATAATGACGTACTGTTATTTACTTTAGACGGATTAATCAGATAACTTCATATAACATCGTTGTTTTCGATCATAAAGAGCTACAAATGTACTGTTTTGATATGTTTGACTTTAATTCAATATTTTTTTGAGAAATTAAATACTTCATTAAAAGTTTATTTTACGTATTAAATCAATAAGGGGTTCTGAAGTCAAACTGTCTTTGGTTAAGAGCGGTGACGCTGCAATCTGCAACAGGAATCACTACATGCAATTTAATTATCGGAATGAGCTCCCGCGCTTTACCCTTTTGTACCCTAACCCCCTGATGAAAAAAAATACTCACCCATAAAATAGAGGACCGGGTAACGAAAAAAAAGGAGCGTATGCAAATTCGGGATAAAATATAGCTCGTAAATGCCACCTTTTCTAAAAGAATATTAGAGACGTTTTTCAGTGGGTGGCTGGGGGTCGTCACTTTATACTTTGTCTCCGCGCTAAGTACTGCAGCCATAGCTCCGCCGACGTCGCCGAGTGTCCGGGACGCCTGCCGTGTCGCCTTCATTTGCGACTCCTGTGCCCACATAAATCAATGTGCACCTGTTTATCTACATATATCTAATTTTTGCCAAGATCTGTATTGCACATATTTTGAATCATAGACAACGAATTACTTGAATCTTAATGCATCTGCTTTCCTGTAACTTTATGAGATACGTCTGACGTTTACAGAAATGTACAGGACAGCACTTTGTATTGGTAAGAAATTGGTATGAATCAAGAATTTACCTCTAAAGTGTAATTACCGATAATTATTGAGTATAACTTAAAAAAAATGAGTCATGAAAGAATAATATTGTCACTTAGCCAGTGTTTTTTGTAAGGGACGGTAGGTAATGATGGGTCAGCCGGAGGGAATGAGTTAATAGGTGTTTTAATTATTGAGGACAACCCCGTCGGCGCGGGGCGCGCGGTGTTGGGGGGAGGGGGAGGAAGAAAGAGACGACATCAAATATTTAAGGCTTAATGCCGGCCGCGCTCTCGCTTGTAATTAAAGCGTTCTTTCCTTTTTTCAGCGGCCTGATACAATATTCAGCATGAGAAGGAAGCGCTCCGGTGGCGGGGTGGCGCCTCCATTGTATTCGCTAAGGAAGATAAATTAAAAAATATAATTACAAGGCGGCCGCCATAATTCTCGGCGGGCGGGCGGTGGGCGGCGGGCGGGGGCGCGGGGGCGCGATAGTGGAGGAGCGGGCGCTCCCGGAGGAGGCTTCTTAAATATTTGGGGATAGCGCGTACCTACGCATTACGTAAATTAATGACACGGATTCGAGGAAGGATGGCGCCCGCCGCCGTCGCCCGCGCCGCTTGCCGCTCACCGCTCCTGTTTGTTTTGTTTTAATGCACGTTGTTAACGACCTTATTAGACGCGAATTATAATACCATCCCTCGCCCCCCGCGCCCCGCGACGCCGCACCGCTCCGCGGGCCTCGGCAGCGCACAGATTAATTGGCCTAATGACTGCCTCGTTCCGATATAATTGCTGAAATCTGACTTTATCGTTGCGATCCGATTTCAATTTATGAGAGAATTCCTCAGCTTACTTATTCATTAGACTTAAAAGAAAGAATGGATGAAGAATCACAATTTAATATTTTTCTATTTATAAATTAATTTGTTAACAATTTTTCTAACGGCAAATGTGATTTTTATAATTGTACTATTTCGTAATCAATCAACTTTGATTAAGGATATAATAGTTGGAAGTAAGAACGCGGAAACTAAGATGCGACAAAATGAAAACATGCAAGAATAAACATGCGTTACAGGCAACGAGATGCGTTCCGACATGAGGGAGCG
>DVQH01002061.1:0-10846 GCA_018231625.1 Papilio phestus | reverse complement strand
TGTGTGGAAGAGCAGCACATACTGTGCCGACCCTCCGTAAGGGATAAGGGCAAGTGGATTATGATGACAAAATATCTTAAAATCTTATGCTATATTTTTTGTAAAGGTCCAACTGTTAGTCAATATTACCTTTAAAAGTAAGTGTAAAGTAATTAAATGTAAGCAATATTCTCAACAAGTATTAATATTTCATATAGTCATATCTACACGTTCCCGTCAATTTCATGGCCGCCATATTGTGATACGTAGGCGTGCAGGATGTCCGCTGGCTGTCACAGTTGACAGGTCGCGTTTTCGCTCCAGTTTCACGCCGAGCCTCTATTGTTTGGCCGCTGACAAGTGATACGGGTCCAATGGCCCTTGGAAACGATCGCCTTGATCGACGCAATCGCTTCAATGATCAGCCGTCCATTTACGATTGTACCCTTCCGAAACTTCAGGATATCGTTATTTGCGTGTCAGATCCATTTGTTTCATCAAATAAAAAATAAACTAACTATAACAAGAAAAATCGTGATGCAATGAACTTTATACATCATACTTCGTACTAATATTATAAATGGGAAAGTTTGTTAGAGTTTGTATCCTAAACGGCTGAACGGATTTCGATGAAATTTGGTGTAGATGTAGAGGACAGTCTGGAAGAACAGATAAGCTTGTTTTTTTTTATTTCACGCGAATGGAGTCGCGGGCGTAAGCTAGTGTGTATATATATTTATGCAGCTGACTGTACAGGGTTATCGTCGGCTCATAATTATTTCCGAAAGGCTCGTGCCTACTCTAAGTTAGAGGTAAATAGGCCTTAGTGGTCACGTGGGCCCATCATCTATAGCCGGTCATCGGTAGATACATTACGATAGTTTCATCACCGCAACATTAATATCGTAAAACAGTGTGTTTATACTCAATACCAGTAGTACGACGATGGAGAACAACGAAGTACGCAAGTATATCATTTAACATTCGCATAGCAAGTAAGCTGCTTTGCTCATAGTCGGGGATACGGAACTGATGTTGACCTACCCTCATCCTGATAAAACTTTTTAAATAAAATTCACATATATTTTAAGCTGTTGTAAAATATGCAACCCTCACTCTTGCCAGGAAAAAGATAGACAAATCTATCTTAAGGTATTATTTACGTTACTATCGATTTATGATGAAATTTGTAGAAAACTCCAAGAGTGGTTTTGGCTAGAAATTTCCACTTGAAAGAATAAATGTTCAGTAACCCTATTGAATTAAAAAATTAGGGTTTGTGGAAAAAATCGACGAGGGTAGGAAGGGGTCATTCGTATCTTAGACTATAACGTTGTCACGCTTCGAAGAACGCTAGTGCTGAGCACGATACGTGAAGTGTGTTTTGCTGGCTTTAAACTCTTTTTCACTATTCCGACCCACTTTTGTCGAAAAGAGGAAGAGTATATCATAAAAAATGTTATTAAAAAAACAAGGGATCTGCAAACATAAATCTTTTTATCGAAACTTTAAAGTAAATATTAGGTTGTCCGGTAAATAATTAAAAAAAAAAATAGAATAAATATGTTCATATTTAGGCTCTTTATAAATAAATACTGAAATTAACTAACCCCCTGTAAAAAAATATCTCATGAATGTTTTAGTAATTTAAAATATTATTCTGCTGTATTAATTTAAAAATATCCACACTCAAAATAGTAACGAAATAAAGTAAATGTTACGTAAAAAAATCCAATCATACAGCGCTTTTTGTTTTTTTTTTGTGTGGAATGTTAAAGATTATTTTTATTTTGCAATATCATACTGTGTAGTAGTCGTGTATCGCTTGCTTTATTATGTTTGGTTAATTGTTTTTTTTTTTTACATTAAAATTTATTTTTTATCCCAGGATTCGACCAATGGAAACTACACAAAGTACTTCAGAACCCGAAAGGAACAGACCGGTAAGATAAGATATACAATACATTAGAATGGAATTAACCAAAACCTTGCACTAACATTCTTTTTTTTTTAACCTACTGACATTTAGGAAGTTTGTAGATACTAAAACCATTATAACTGCCTGCGGTGTGAACAGTTGGTTATTTATTCGACTTCAGAAAGGAGGAAGTTCTCAATTCATCAGTTTTTCATTTAAAATATGTTTTATTACAAAACTTAGTTCACATTTTAAACAAGAAATCCATCGAGTTCGAAAAACTGCTTCATTCTTTCATTTATGAGATGACAAAGGGACATAGAGATTAATGTTTACGTCAGCCAACCGTTGTCAATATTAAATTAGGTATGAAAAGTTTCCAAAATTATGTTAATATTTCACATCTGGGCAGGTTTTATTGCGAAAAACAAGTACGAAAGGACATCTGAGTAAAAAATTACTTGATCTTTTGTTTGTGCGTTGAGAAATTAAAAATGAGATGATGAAAGCACGACCTCCTTATCACCCTATTTTTAGGCTGACTTCCAAAAAGAACGAGGTTCTTTATTCCTATATACATTATTTATCTCTTTCTGTCATATCTATCCTTCCCGATGACTTCCCTACAGTTAGTAAGAACCTTGTAAAACGGCTGGATTTTTCGGTTATTGTTTGTGATGACGACTTGATTGCTATTTTTCAGAATTATACATTTTAAAAAGTATTTTCAATCTACATTTAATTTATTTGGATGAGGGGTTATTTTAAAAATGACGTCACAAATAACGTGCGTAAAATATAGTAATTTGTAGCACTTTTTGTGATTACTCTCGTACATTTTACTTAACTCAACGGTTTGGATTTCTTACGCAAAAAGGCAATTTAATGGGTTTAGTAACACAGTTATTCATGTCTACTAATTATCCCCCTTAATTCTAGATTGAGATGGAAACTGCATTTAAACTGTTTCGTGGCTTAGCAGAATATAGAGGATGCAAAAAGCGACTTTGTTTTAATATACTTATAGTTAAAGATCGATTTCACCTTAGTTATACATATGTCATACTTCATACTTAATATTATAAATGCGAAAGTTTAGATGGATGAATGGATGGATGGATGTTTGTTTATTTGTTAGAGTTTGTAGCCTAAACGGTTGAACGGATTTCGATGAAATTTTGTATAGATGTAGGGGACAGTCTACATAGGCACTTTTTTTTTCAATTCCACACGAACGGAGTCGCAGGCGAAAGCTAGTTGTAACATAATTAGATCTATTTAACTTGTTAGCTATTACCTCATCCTGTACCTTATTTAACAGCTAATTTTTTTATCTATAATTTTAAAAGCGGCGCGAATGTTAGTTAAAATTGTGATTAAAAGTCGTTCAAATTTATTTAATAAGGTTATGGTAAGTATTCTTCAGTTTTAGTATTTATAGCTATAGTAGTGTTATTTGTAGTCTTAGATGTGTTTAATTTGCAAATTGTTAGTTTAGGCTGTTTGTTTTTTTACGCTTTCAGGACGTCTAGAAGGATTATATTCAGAATCTTGTTCACGGTGTAACGTTATTAACGATTGCTTTGTTTGGAAGTTGTAGCTTTTGGAGTAATCTATAGGTAACTGTTCAGTTAAGAGCCATTTCACAATTTGTATTTTGGAGTGTACAAAACAAGCTGTGTTGTGGTAACAAGTAATTATTACATACGTACGTGAGTCCAAAAGTGTTACAAATTTTTGATTTTAGAATTAAGCAAGAAATTCAAGTTTAGTGAAACAGATACATTAGGTAGGAAGGTATAAATGATAAAATGTTTAACAAAAGTAGCCCTTTTTTACCCGAGTGGAATGCATCTTACGCATACTCCGCGCCCAGGAGGACGCGGTAGTTATGTGGGACTCTCCCCCATAATGGGGGGCACACCCACTAAACCCCTCGATTCTTCCAAAGCCAAAGGTCGGGGCCACAGCCACGCTTTCGCTTACGTCCTCAACCCCTGCGACAAATGTAGCCCTACTCTACGTAGGAAGAATTCCAAGATTCCTCCAAAATGTTGCATACTGATTTCTAGTTCTAAGGTTTTGATAGTTTTATATTATTTTAAATGTAGCAAGATGCTAAATGAGTGTGAAGAATTCTAGCTAAAAAAGTATCCAACGTGTTATTTTTAAATGCTATTTGCTCGATAAGCTTTTTGATATTGCTATAAACGTTACATGTTAAGCCATAGCTTTAACGAATACGCTATAAGACTTTTTTGTATCGTCTTCACGCTTCAGTACTTTGGGGCAAATTGGAATTTATTAATCATATTAAAGTAAGATGTCACTAGGAGATCTTAAAATGTTTTAAAATATTACCAGTAGTGGTAATTGAAGCGTTTGAATACTAAAAAAATCACCTAAAATGTTAAATGGCTCTTAAGCCTAGTGTTAAAAGTAGAGTGTTTGATCACTTCATTGTTGGGCGGTTGCTGTGCGATACAGGGTCCCGAAAAGATTAGTACAACGTAAGACCACAGATTCTTTGGTCAAAATTACGACGATTCTAACAAATTCACCTCTGTCCCAAAGTTGAGCAAGTTTGGGAGCTTGATGGCTTCATCGTTCATAAAAAAAACCATTCGTCAAAGATCTCGAAATGTCTTTAATATATTTTATTCATATGTAAACCATGGGTTCGATTCAATATACTACATAATACTTTGTAGTATAGACCATTTTTAAAATATTAACAGGGTGTCCAAAAACATAAACGTCACATTGTAAAGAGGAAAGATTTGTATTTTTGTATGTATTGAAATATCTCAAAAACTATTGGACCGATTTCAAAAATTCTTTTAAAAAAAAAATGCTACGTTATCATTGAGTAACATATGCTAATTATTTTTAAAATTCGCGCAGGCGCGTTCGCGAGCTACAGCTTGTAATATTTTAGCAAGCGCGAGTAGCAAATTTACAAATAATCCAAACTATTTGCTAAATCAATATTTCCGGACAAACCTGTTTCCCGAACACCTGTAGTATTACAAGCTGAGGCGTTTGTAAGTCATACTAATTTTCAGTACGTCTTCTAAATGAGTAAGTGTTTTTTGCATGCAGGAGAAAGTCCCGCCGGTACTGATTATTCAACATTGGGACGAGGAGTGGGTGCCAGTTCTCTCGAGCGACCAATCCGTCCTGCACAGCGATCAGCCGCCATTTAGCAATGCTTACCTTAGCGGAATGCCGTCGCGCAAACGAAGATGCATCAGACGTTCGCGGCCACCAACAGATCTCGATGGCTTCATTAATGGTAATCTGTTCTATATTACATCAACTTTCGCGTCTGTAATTGGATATTTGACCATTACATCACATTTTAACACGCTTTCCAATTACATTATTAATTTTCTCTACAAAAGGAACCCTTTAACTCAACCTCCCTTCACTATCTTGAATCATCACCACCTCATAGTTTTCAATACTTATTTCTATAATTCTGCAAACAATTCATATCAGTTCGACGCAACGCATCATGCACACCTTCCACACTTTCGTAAACAAACTTCATCATGTTTTAAAATTGTATATTGCATATGTTTATGTGAATAGCAACCTTCAACGAGGTATCTGGCCGAGTCAGTGAGGGAGACGCCCCAATCATCCGCGCCGCATTCAGGCACCAGATCCGGCAGCTTGCGCGCGCGCATTCTGCTATCATTGATGCGTCCCCCCCTGATCTCTACTCAAACACGGCTAGATTTCTACATTCAAGGTGAGTTAGATAGTTAAAGGATTTTTTTTACGTTTTAAGGTTAGTTTATGCATTCTATTTTCGCTGATATTTTTATTGAAGTTGATGTGATTGAAGGAGAAAGTTTCAGCCATTGTTATCTATACTAATATTATAAAGAGGAAAGTTTTGTATTTTTGGATTCCTGTATGTATTGAAATAGCTCAAAAACTACTCGATCGATTTCAAAGATTCTTTCACCATTTAAAAGCTACGTTATCACTGTGTAACTTAGGGTTTTTTGTTATTGTTTAACTTCACGCGGACGAAGTCGAGAGCAACAATTAGGATTGTGTTTCCTGCAGCTTCGTGACTGACGTCTGTTACCCGGTTATTAGATTATTCGATATAACGTTTAGTGCCATTGTCTTACTTCTTACTAATATTATAAATGCGAAAGTTCAGATGGATGGATGGAGGGATGTTTGTTAGAGTTTGTAACCTAAACGGATGAACGGTTCGCGATGAAATGTTTATAGTCTGGAAGAACACATAGGCTAATAATTTGTATTTTTTTTGATTCCACTCGGACGGAGTCGCGAGCGAAAGCTAGTTATTTAATAATGCATACTTATATTCCAAAACAGCCCGGAGAGAACGAAGGCGCAGCGAGCAAGATGCTAATCGGTACAGCGAATGCGAAACGGACGACTGATCGCTCAAAAGAATTTGGCACCCACACGATAGATATTAACACGGATACCATCGATTGTAGTACGGAAACCTTATAACCTGATTAGGAAAATAGAAAACGAGGGCTTTAAACTATGCAATTAAAAAAAAAGTGTTGCCATGTTTGAGTTCATAATTTCAGGTTTTAAAATTCAAAACAGTATGTACTTCGGAATTGAAATTTATTCGAGCATTGAATTTGAGAAGGAGTCTTAAATACTGTACTCAATTCGTCTGTATGTTATTTTTTTCATTTTTTATGTGTTACGGCATAACTCCGCCGCTAGTGGACCGATTTTGACAATTCTTTTTTTATCCGAAAGGTAATGCTTGCAGGTGGGTCCCATTATTTTGTTGATTTTTTTAAGTTATCAGTTCTTTTAAGGTTTTAATACATTTATTGATCGATGTGCAACATCGAAGAGAATTGTGGCCCCTTTCTATAATCCTGGTCAGGTTATAATTAATTTATTTTGTAAGTTTTTGTTTCTTTTAGTTTCGATATATTTTAGTAATCTTACCCTACGTGAGGAATGAAAGAAAAATGCGACTAAGTTGCAGTTTTCTCTGCTCAAGTAATATGAAGAAAAGGTTTCGATGCAAACTTCCGTAGATGTGCAACATATTTATAGCTTTGTAGAGATTTTAATCGTGATTTGTGAAGTTTGCATTGAACTTCTAAAGAGCTTTTACTCAACACCGTTTTCATAGTAAACTAAACGACTAAAGTTTAATATGGTTTTTTCTTCTTAAACTTTTATGCATTTAGATATAATTAGTTTTAACGATATGTCTGACACAGCCCTAAATAAATGTTTATAATTTTTTCATTGTATAATTCTAATAATTATACAATGGTAGTAAACATTACTTTTAGTCCACTATTTAGGAAGGTGTAAAAAGGGTTTGATACGCTTAAGGCTGATTTAAAGTAAAGGGTAAAGAATGGGCTAAAAGCTAGTGCGGAGCAATTTCAATTATTGTTTTAAAAAACAAAATTCACGTTTTACGGGGCATAGTTTGAAGTAATTGTACATATATGAAATTTGGAATAGAAATTTGTTTCAAATACGAGATCGTTCATTATGCACAAATGGTGGTGTGGTCCGAAAAAAATCATGAAGTATACTGAGGGGGTGGGACTTCGAAATAACTGGTTGGAAAAAATGAAGTAAGACGCGGGTAGTTTATAAGGGGGGTGTCAGAATTATGTTTTATGCGTTCTATGTGTTTTTAATATTTATTGCGAAACTAATATGGGTATTTTTTTTTATTAGAGAGACAAAAATGACATTTCGTGGATAGTCAGTCACTATAGTCATATGCTTAGCCTCTTAGTATATGACCCAAATCTTCAAATTTCAGTAAAATGAGAAATTTCAGTACTGTTATTCGGTATGCATGTCTAATAAATATAAAAGTTATTTAAACCAGTATAATGGGTACAAAACACAAATTGGTTGTCTAAATGGATTACGTGATTATGTCAAGAAGAGATCGTACATCTATCGCTTGTTTTGCCCTCTCGCTCGCACACTGGGCATAGAAACGCGACCACTAGTTTTCATGCAGTCTCGATTTAAAACACGTGTCCTGTCAAAAGCATACATTTGACATTTCCATCCGTCAATTTAGTCTCTCTGATTTACAAGGTTTTTTCAGCATTCTTACTTAATGTAGTTTAATATTTACGGTTTTCATACTAATCAGTGTTATGAAATAAACGATAAGGTCGGCTGTCGACATTCTTCGTCCCTCACGTTATGTGAAATCGACTTTAATGGAAATGATCATGAACTCTTTAGAATTGATTAAGTCGTTTTGGAGATGCATGCCTCATGGATGCATTGATATTGTCGTTTCGTTCCCTAATCCATAGCTTAGTAAGTGTGAAAGCGACAGATGCTGGACTACGTATTTTGCAGTCAAATAGCGATTTACAATAAAAGACAACGTGAGGATTTTGACTTAGATGGCTCTGTAGAGCCTTTGTTTATCCACCATATATATCTATGTATTAAGTGCTTATTTCCTACGCATTTTAGGCTTAATATTAGGGATTTTTCTCATTTCCATACGCCCCCTTGCTTCTGTGTTACCCTTTTGCTCTTTCTCCTTTAGTATAAGATAATATGATATTGGTGTCTATAATCATTAGTATGTAGTACAGTTTTACTTTGAAATTAGTCTTTTGTTTTTGTGTTTTTAATATTATGTTGGGGAAATTCTTTTTTAGTATTAATTTGGTGGCAGAGGTTGTTAATTAACTTTTAGGATTTCACGCTGTCTTATTTTACACGCGGTTATTAAAAGATATTAAACTTGGTATGTTTCTTGCAAACTATTAGGTTTTTTCTGGTTTTGCAAGATTGAGAGTACCGCGTTTTTGGTTTCTTGAGTTTTAATGTTTTTTTTATTTAATTTGGATTGAAACAGTCGTATATCGTAGTGAATATTTAAGACATTCTTTAGAGTTACGGAATTAGAGGTAATTTTCTTAATATGTATTAGGTATGAGAGCATGAATTCAAAATTATTTTTATGTTTTAACTTTGAGCGACACTTTTTAAAAACATTCGATGAATTGTGGATTGTAGAACATAAACACTATGCAATAGTTTGTATATTTAATGTTTTAGATTTTTTTCTTCTTATTTAAAAATGTATAAGAAAATACAGTCAGGGACTTCAAAAACTGTTTCCTTTTAAAAGCTCAGCGAACTTAACAAAATATGTACTTATTTACTTAATTTCCTGTCGGATAATATGTTTCTTTCAAGTCTCATGTTCTCATTAGTTAAGATTTTTCGATATCTTGATGTAACAGTAGTGAAAATAAAATTTAAAAAATGTCATTCGTGTTTTATTTATAACCGTATATCTTCTATATAGTTCGCAAAAAGGCGTTTGGAATGTAAAAAATATTTTATTTCGAACACATGATGTTTCTAGGTTATGATAAGGAACTGAGTTTTTGTCTGACCGCAACTTACATTTGTTCCGATTAATAAAAAGACATTTAATATATTGACTAGGCATAGTAAACACCGGTAATATTTCAGTTGTGAAGTTTAGTACGTCTCCTCGTGTCCTTGTATTGACATTTTATACAATTATAATAAGCGCCATCTTTAGTAAAGTAGGTAAACTGTCACAAAATAAAATATAAATATGTCGGCTTGAGCTAGCACGATATCAGAATTACTACTACTCGAGATCACATGTGGGCGGCCATAGGTAAAGTCGGATTCCAGGAACATATTCACAATACTCCTCAGTCAGGTCCTCATATCGTTCAAACAATGTTCACGCAACGATCCTTATTTTCAGAATCTAAGTTCTCACGAATGTCGCTTGGCGGCGCTCGTGTTCTAATCATGACATAAATTCAAATTGATTTCTTCTTCTGATTGCGACATATATCAATTTCTCATTATTTTCTCGTTAAATACGTTTCGTCTCCTAACTTTTTTAATAAAGGGGTGAGCAGGAGAAACCGTTAAACGTCTGAATCTAACAGTACGATAAATATAGATAATATAAAAAGTACTAAACTAACCTGTATAGCAACACCATCGACGGATATCGTGATCTCAACCTTTTTGCATTTAGCAGCATCTTTTGTCTCTGACTTCTTAAGTTGTTGTGTAAATTGCAACTTCTTTATAGCGTCCTTAACTACTTCTATGCCTTTGGGCTGGTCCACTTGAGTGCAGCCTAGGAACTGGAAATTAAAAAGAATTAAATAAGATTAAAACCTCTTTGGAAAAAAATTCGTTTCACAAAAGTGTTCCGACATGAACCCAAGGTAGTACTCGTATACTCTGCTTAACCTTATTGTAACAAGCATGAAAGTTTCTTTCATTAGATATTCAATTACGTTTTAAATTACAGTATCATTTTCAATTAATTTTTAACTCCGATAACAATCAAGTACTTTGTTATATTAATTATTATGTAAGATATTTTTGCCGTTTTAACACAATACTGTTTAGTGGTCGTCTATTGGTCGCTATTCGTTTACAATTCCTATTTTTTTTATTAAAAACTATTTTTCGCCCGCGACTCCATCCGCAGGGAATTAAAAAAAATCTAGTGGCATATGTGTTCTTCCAGACTATCCTATACATCTATACCAAATTTCATCGTAATTCGATCAGCCGTTTAGGCTAGAAACTCTAACAAACATCAATCCATCCATCCAATCCCTCCATTCATCCATCCCTCCATCCATCCATCCGTCATCCATCTAAACTTTCGCATTTATAATATTATTATGACAGTACGATTGCTAAATGCGCTCCAACAGATGCTTTTCAACATAACACGTTAAACCTTTCGCCATTTTAATTAGGGATGTACCGTATGTTACTAATGTCTACTCCCGTCGGTGTCTCCGATAGAACTAGCCAAAGAGTATATGAAATGAAACTGGCTTGACAGTAGAAGTGTTATAGTATAAGGGGTATGTGTTGATTTATGCATTGTGAAAGAATCACTGC
>DVQH01002060.1:0-10848 GCA_018231625.1 Papilio phestus | reverse complement strand
AAATTTTAAGAAAAAAGTATCCAGTTAAGAATACATTCAGTACAGACATTTTATTAGTATTTTACTTTTTATGAGATAATGTCCAAATTTACAACCATTCTAACTGGATACTTTTTTCTTAAAATTTTTAGACAAAATCTCTTAGATTTGATCCCAAAATCTGTTTAAAAATATTTAGGTGTCAGTCTTAACGTTAGTTAATTTTTAAACGTGTTGCAAATTTAAACACATTCGCAATGCGCCCTTCTGATTGGTAGGTAGATAACAGGAGATGGAGGGTCGGGCGATTGTTAAAAATCTGCCAGTATCAAGATAGCAGCCGAAGGGAGCGGACGTCACTACCAACGCTGAGATAAGCTGCAAACTATAACTGGGGGGACCTTTAGAGCGGAATCGACTTTATCACGCATAGATTGCCCAAATGGGTTTTTAAATTTGATAAATAGCTTCAGTTAAAGTTAACTAACCTTGAAAAATGACATAGTTGTATCAAAGACATATAGATAATTAGTAAATACAATATATTTTATACAAAAATGCCTTTGCTTATCATTTCAAAATTAATGTTTACACATGTACATCAACTAGTAAGCAAATTAAGAATAAAAATTAATAAAGAGAATATAGCAGATTTAATTAGCAATAAGGCGAAGAGAGATATTAGTAGGCTCCGAACCCCTCGGTGGGGACGTATAGTGAGCTGGTGACGATGAGTATTAGAAATTTTGTGATATTAGAGTAATTTAATGTGATATTAGCTTGTAAGTAATATTGTAAATTTTGTACATTGTAATAGAAACTTTTAATGTAGAAATAAAAGTACCCAAAATCCCTGATCACACATGTCAGGGGTACGAGAGGGCGGCATAACGCCGCCCATTAAAAAAAAACAACATAGTCCTAAAAAATACATATTCACTGTTCTAATAAAACAACTTTATAAGAAACTAACGTTGAAAATCAACTTGAAACGTTTACTAAAAACGTTCCAGTAAGCCTGTACGGAATAAGGTTTTTTTTCTAGAATTTATAGTAACCATTTGACAGGAATATTCTAGTTTCAAAACCCGCCCGACTGTCGGCTCATTTGCATGCCACTGTCTACACGTCAATCTAATGCTACCAGGACTAGAAATAACTATCGAGTGATTAATATTTATCTGATGCTTCATTCATAAAGCTGTCTCACTTATCTGTACCTTTTTATGTAAACTTTCACGACTGTATCGTATAAAGGTAGATAGAAACAGATGTTCAATAACAAAATGTTTAATTTAGGAATTACATCTACGTTAATCGGGAAGGTAAACTTATGTAAAGTTTGTTATAAAGAAACAAAGGATTTAACTCGAAAATATGATGCCAAAACGCCAATGGAAATCTTCGATTGTGTACTAATATATTTAAGAGGAAAGATGTGTATTTTTGCATTGAAATAAATCAAAATCTACTTGGACTATTTTAAAAATTCTTTCACATTTAGAAAGGTAATTTATCTAGTAATATAGACTATATGCTTTTTATAATTTTTAAATTTCACGAGGACGAAGTCGCGAGCCACAACTAGTATCACATAAGAATGTCTACTTCTTATCAGATTTAACACTTAATTTTGCCACTACACTATTATGTTTATTACCTATGAATCATATAAAGAACTAGTCATTAGTTATATTACAAGATGATAGGTAATTTCCACGTTAACCACATTAAGCTTGGCGGAGGGAGTCGCGGGCCCTCTGCAATAAATCCGAATGCAACATTAAAACACCGCCCATTACTCGAAGGAATTGCCCTAAAATGCCTCAAACATGTGTCCAACTGCGACCTGTCATCGGGGTTACCAGCACAATGCGCCACAATAGTTTCGAATTATAATTTTTCTGTAGCAACACTGCGACAGACGCGCGCCGCGGGGCGCCGCCACGCCCTCCCCTCTGCCCTCTCGACGATTTGTTTTGTACACCATTCATTTATAGATCATTTTGCGATCAATTCATACACCATTTTGCCTATACATGTCTTGTCTCTAAGAGTCATCGGATTTGTACAAATTTCAATGTTTGTAATGAAATGTCTACATCGGTACAAAATGTATTCGTAAATAGATACAAGTTTTAAACATGTTTAGTAGAGTATTTCTTACTATATTTATTAGTAGTTATACATTTTTCCATTAAAAAAGTACGTGTTTCATGAAATACCAAATCCCGTCAGCACTAGATTAATTAAATTTAGACATCCTAAAATGAATTAATAAAACACTGTGATAATGTAAAAATTATTAGAGTTTTGGTAATTTTTTTGTCTCTTTTGTGTCACACTCTTTGAGAACATTGAGGTAACAAGGCGTAGAATGCGCACCGCCGGCCAGGGGGCGCTGGAGGACTGTTTTGTGCCAATAATTAGGGCTCTTTATTGTAATAGTTGTACAAACTGTAATCCTCAATAATTCTAATAGATGTGCGGTTGCTCACAAAAGGTTAAATAATTATTATAATTATTAAAACTAACCTCTTCCCCATTCCTGATTTTTTGTGTAGCGTTTTGTGCAGATTAAAACGACATACTATCAAAGACATACAACATATAACAAAACCTATGAACATATGAGGAACAAGAAGGATCAATTATAAACTTGGTATTTCACTGTTATGACACTTGTTTTAATATTGTAGAATGGGAATGATGACAGTGGAATTCTACGGTAACGTTAGGTTTGATAAAAGAAGTTCTGTTTCTAAAATCACATTTCATTAAAGTACAAGCCTATTCTTTTCTGTAGTTTAAAAAATCAATATTACAATTTTTGTTCGCAATTTTTCTTCCAATTGCATTATTTTCGAATACCTCTCATGTTCATTGAGTTAGGAGCCCCCGGCGCTGTAGCAGCTGCGTATCACCGGGGCGCATCACTAGTTGACAAGCTTGCCTATTGCTATACTTTTTACATAAAAATAAACACAATAACAGTAGGTACGTAAGTACATAATTATATCAAAAATACTACGACGATTTTTTAAGTAAAGACAGTAACATAAAGTCACATAGGTTAATAGTAACGACCTATGAAAATGTGCACCTATTTTCGCCATAGACATAAAATGTAGGTTTTTGAAGTTTTGCGACTGAAGATAGTGATTTCTTTAGTAAAAATGAGTGAGATAAGCATATTTACGTATAAGTTTAACCTATCGGTAATAGGTGCTCTTACCTTAGTAAATTAATTAGACTGCGACACTTTTTCTTACTTTATAAGGAAATTTCGCAACAATACAGCAAACAATCTTATTCAATTGTTTAAGTAAAAACTGTGGGCTTCCACTGCCGAAAACTTGGTACACACAAATCTAATCATCCCTCTCTTTTGATAGAACAAAAATAAAGATGTCAATGTTTTGTGCATGAACCGAGGTATATAAAATAGACTGAAATGAGTTACTAAAGTTTTTAAATTAAACAAATTGTGATAGTTGTCACTAAATAACAAACATAAACAACACTGTTTACTAAACCATTCAACCCATCTTCAAATAAAGCATGTTACACACATCACGCGAAGCATTTACCAGCTAAGCAGAGTACACAGCGGGTGAAACTTCGCCCCGGGCGCAAATAACATGAAGAACACTATAGATACATTGCAACATGTGCCCTATAATTTTTGTAACACCCTACACTAAGAGCCCTTCAAGTGCTTGCCAACACGATAGTAAAGCATTGTATGAAATTCGATTTCTATACTACGATTAAAAAAAAAGAAATACGAGTAAATACCTCATTAGATGTCTGATTTTTATAAATTTATTGATATGGTGTTTGTTATTTTTTAATAGTAAAAATTGACAACGAACAAGCAGTCAGATGGTGTAACTAACGAAGTGCCTTATGCCTATAGACGTTTATTATTAGTTAAAAGTTGCCTACTATTAGTAGACAGAGGAAAATGTATACAGAAGAAATATATTTCTCTTTCCTTTATATTCCATTTCATAACTAAGCTAAGGAATGAATCAACTCAATAACTAATTATGACTAATATAAAATAAAGTTAATTATAAAACATGTATATTATAATTCGATACAAAACAAACATAATCCGCGTTGTGTTGCACAAACAACGGCCGCGTAGTAATACAGGCGTATCAATCTCATATCGAGCAAATATTTGAGTTACTATATCGCTATTTGCTATTCAAATCCCCGAAATTCCCGGTACAATTATATATTGCTGAATTATCAGATACAAATATTCGGAACTAGAATAAGAAAGGAAAGATCATGACAAAATTATAATGTATTTTCTACTAAAAGGACATTACTTTTCGCCATCTAACATGTCTACATGGCATAATACTAGTTATGTGAAATTTAAACTCTAAACAAATTTAAAAGCTCAGTCCACATAGTCTTGAACCATTGAGCTGTAGCTCAACTATTAATTTAGCAGCTCACAGCTCAACTCGTTGTAATATAACTATGGAAGCTGATGAGCTATGAACTGACCAGTGATTTGCAACTCACTCAAAAACTCTATACAAACAAATTGAGCTAATCAATGAGTCGGTACAATGATCTGCTTCACACATAACCGTGAGCTGATCTGCAGGACATCAATATTAGTAATGTCATCCATGTCTACATTGACTCATGAACGTAACGCAAAAAATTCTTCTGAATAAACAAACAGAAATTAGACTGGAGTGTGAATTTTTCAGAACGTTTAGTTGTTATTGTTCTAATTTCAACTATGTGAAAAGGATGAAAATAATGATTTTCCACAAGCATGACTGTAGAAACCAACACTAAGGTAGACGTTTGTATTTTTCGCTACAGTACTTTAAGACGGGACACACTGACATTTAACGATATTAATTTGTTCGACAGACAATCAAAATATGATAAAAGCACTTTTAATATAAAATGATTTTCTCATCTGAACGCTTTCAGGCCCCATGAATACATGATCATTCGCCTACGAGGCCGGAAAATGCCTCATCTATATGCAAGGGTCCGTTCTCTGCCTGTATTTGTAAACACCACGCCCTGAACGCCAGTCAGCGATTCTGTATTTGGTATTCACAATTACCTCATTTACATGATGTTACATGTTTACATTTGTTAATAACAATTGTTTGAAACATCCTGTAGTTTACAAGACCACAATATTAGTATGGTATTAAACGAAACATTCCCTTTTCAATAAATTAAGAAAAATAAAAACTTTGTACTTGTATTTTGGTTTGAAATAGCGGTGTAACTTTTTTAATACTAATTGAACTGTACTGAGGACTTTATAACTGCTACCAATTTTTAACGAAGAGGCAAATTTTCGGGAAAATCTCTTTCATATCAGAATTCATCATACTCTAAAACTATAGTTAAAACCATTATTTTAATTTAGTAAGTCAGAGTAATTCAAATATTTGAATAAATAAAAAACCATAAACGTGTAAATCTACGACCACAGATCTGCAATGAATTCATTACAACAACCCTCATATGTCCCCTCGCAGCCAATATTCAGAACAAAGTTAATAATTATCATTGAGAATACGAGTTTTTGTAGTATTCCACCAAAAATCGTATCAACACAAAGGAAACGCGACACCGATGTCAAAAATCACTATAATTTTGCACCCGACTGTTCCGCCCTGTACAAAACTTAATCAGGACGTCGGGGCTTATATTTCTGTTTCCGATATGATATACTATAGCATTTGAGCACAGATTATCCAATCAGTTAAGATAAGAGCCAGGCTTTTTATCTGTGCCAGGTACGAATCGAATTAACCGCCAAAATTTGACAGTTGACTTTGACATTTAAGATAGCGGAATAGAAGCGGGAATGCACTATGCAAGTAGGTTTAAATGGTTCGTTATAAAGGCATGCATCCACCGTGTCGTGTGCACGACGCACGCGTGGCGGGCACGTGGGCAAGATTAGGGCTCGCATTCACGTCGCGCGCACAAAGGCGCGGGCTCGCGGCCCAAACGTCAATTGTGTGCGGCTTGGGGGAGAAAATTCGGTAAGTTAGGTTGGATTTAAATTATAAATGCGAAATACTAGCGCTTCTATTTGAATATCCCACGGGCTACGCTTTTTTAAGTCTTCAATTTTAAGTTGCATTTAATCTGCACTTTGACGATACAATAACAAGATCATTTTCCATGATAGTTCACTTATATAATCTTTACAACATTTTAAAATAGTAAATCAGTTTCAATTTTGAACTAGATCAGATTTGCATTTTCTATTATCAGAAATTTTGACTTAGTAATTTATTTAGCATCCGTCAACATCCAGTATGTACCTGGTAGTCTCAAGCTAACTGCAAACTAACTTTAGAGCTAAAATCTTCTGCGACGAGTGCGAATAGTGAAAACTGTGAATAAATTTTTGCCTCCAGTTTTCATATAAAACGTGAACAAACGTTAGTAGCCTTTAAAACATGATTTAAAAAAATAAATGAAGAGTAAACAGAGGCGTCGGTGTGCGGACAAACAGACGGGCTGCCCGGAACAAGGGGAGGGGGAATTGGGGACAAATAAATCAGGACTAGATCGCGCACTGGGACATCGTCTCCTGAGACTGGAAAACCCTGATGTGCGAATTAAATTGATGCGGTATAGCAACTCTTTCTTAGGGGCCTCAAGTACAGTACAGATTTTTTTCAAATGATAATTTAATATGTAATATCTACGAGTAGCAAATAATCGACGATAATCGATACGTCATGGGTTTGATGCTATGTACAAAATAGAACAACAATAGCCCTTTATTAATGCAATGTTAAAATTTAAGTCAATTAAAAACAATTAAAACAGGGAACCATTAACGTTAAAGTAAATGTATAATCTTTGCTTGAATTTTTCGTAAATACATACCGCATCCGAAATTCATAGTTCCATGTGCAGGCGCGTTTTTGAACACCAACAATCCCTAGGGAGGGCGGGCGCATATTGAGCTCATTTCATTATGTACACACGATCGCCGACACGGGGACACGTCTCCGCGCCCGTGCACATGTCCCAAGTCCCCACGCACTGTGGTCGCCCTTGTTTAACACTCTTATTACTATTTTGATTACTACTTGAATGTTTTTCAAACATTTGTTTAACATTTTTACTGGTAGCACGTGCTACTTTTGATTTTAAGAATATAGAAGTATGAACTACAAATTACTGAAGACGTCATCTTCTGGCAAGGAGAATGTAAAGAATGTCAATATATTTTGTAGTAACATTTTGGCACACTTGTACAATATAAATATTATTAAAACGTAATGATCCTAATATTACAACGTTCCGAAAAAGCATTGGAAACCCGGTTGTCGTGATATTGCATTACAATAAATACTTAATCCATTAATTGCTACTGACTCGTTACTTCAGTTCACCTTAGTACGAATAATATTATTAAAAAAAATGACTTTTAATTTTTCTAACACATTCAATACTAAATTTTTTTCGACTAACGCCTGCTGAGGTATTAGAAATATCGAATTTATCCTTAATCTATTGTCGAAGGAACAATTACAAGAGTGCGTATAAATTAAAGATATAGTATCTGTCGACGCGAGGGTCTCGAGACCCTAAACTGGTTATGATTAACGGGCCCCAAGGTGCCAGAGGTCCCCCGACGGGGCGCCTCTGTCCCCGACTAAGCGGTATTTATTTTGCCGCATTTATTTTATACTACTTATATTAATAAATGTATTTGATACTGTCTCTATACTATTGAAACACTTTGCAAAGTTCTTGTAATTCCGTGCCTCTGATATGTTACCAAATACCTTTATTTAATGCGTTTGATATTTTAAAGAATGGAAACTATTTGATTCACACACACACACTTCGCGGCAGCAAGCCAAAGTTCATATTGGCCTACGATACAAGAGTTCATCAATTCCGCTTGTCCTGTATCTCCCACCAGTCTTCCTGTTGCATGTTTACCTATTTACTATTGTCTGGGTGCGCGGCAGTGCACCAGCCAAGGCGAGCTCGGCCATACATACACTATTTTCTCGAAGCGCTTCCGGGCAATTTTACCACTTTTGAGCTTAAAATTTTGTACATTAGTAGATATATCGGAATTCATTACATTGCGAATATTTTTTTATTGTTTAGAAATATACTGCAATACAGAGAAATAATTCCGCACAACTAGTATTATGTCTCGGTCCGGCTTCTTTTAAAAGCTCACTTCTAGACAAGTCTGTCTAAAGATCAAAAAGTCTTTTGGAAACGTTCTCTATCAATAAATCCCATACAGACGCTCAGCTATGACAGTTTTTCACACTTCGAATGTTTATAAGACGGTGCGTGTGTACAAATTGTAACTTAATACTTCGATTGTTCAGAGGCAGATTTTAGTGTATATTTAATAACGTAAGCGTTTGTTTAGCTGGCGCTTATGATAAGAGTGATGTATTATTTAGTGCGCGTGTTGCGACGCTGCGCGGGGGTGCAGAGGCAAGGAGCGGGGGTGCAGGGGTGCGGGGGTTCGTTACCCGGCTCACTGGCCGTAATAACTTCAGGGAATACCCGCACCACCGACACTAACACCCGATATACAAGTATAAATACGACTAGTTTATGTGCAACAAAAAAGATGTATAATTTTTTATATATGTATAGAATAAACTACTTTACCTTTTTGGAAAATACAAAAATCAACTTTCCATTATTATTGTGTAAAACAACCTGTGTACAAAAACGTGAGGGCAACTTTGACATCATACTTGTGTCGTAAAATCTTCGAACTTGGCAACAACTAAGATGTAAGAGCGTAAGAACGTCAATAAAATAAACAAATATTTTCTTGATGTTACACTTACAACAGTAGAAAATTGCATTAAAGCTAATGCGTCGCAGCATTGTGAGCCGTATGTGTTGTAATCGGGTATTACATCTATCACTCGCGACACATGCGTCGCTTACACTCCACTCTGCTCACCTCCTATTTGACACACTTTATTACATCGCACACGCGTCTGCTCAATACTAAAGGGTCATTTTTGTACCCTGTATCAAAGCTAGGCTAGCTAGTTGTGTAAAAAAGCTACGAAAGGGTTAAAATCATACGAGAATAGATTGTTATAAGATTTCGGTTATGTGAAGTAAGTTGTAATGTTACAGAAGACACTTGCCGCACTCAGAGTGATTAAGTACACTAAGAACAAGGCACGTTTAGTACCTAGGAAATTAATGCAAAACGTAACCTGTTAACATAAGCTTATAATGGACACCACATAGTTTACTTTTTACTAAATAATTTTTCCTAAATAACAATAACACGAAATCAAGGTTTGAATATCAGATCAAGGTCGTAATCAATAACAACGAAAACCAATCGAGTGTCAGATTACAAACACGCGAACGTAACAAATGTAACACATAATAAAAGTTAACTATTCGAATATAATCAACACGCAAAAACACTTCGTTTAAACCAAATATACGACATTAGAATTTGTGATATTTGTTAATCTAAAAACGCGTTAAGAATAGCGTAAGGTAACTTGCGTGCTTTCATTTCGTTGGTTTGCTGAAGATTCCATTTATTTTATAATTACTTATTGATTCGTTAGTGTTAGGTTGAATTAAACTTCAAAGAAGTAAAACTCATGTTACATCGTTCGGAAGCGAATTTAATAAAGTTATCGCAGCAAAAACACTAACGAAGGGTTAGAAGTAGTTAGGAAACTGGCTATAAGTCTCAAAGCAGTCGTGGCGTGGACTGACTGTCGGTTTCCCCATTCGTAAAAATCATCATCGTGCACACTCTCCTTAAAAAACATCATCTCCCTATCCTTATCGCATTTACAAAACAGGGCAGGTTACGTTCTCCAGATTGATTTTTCTTTTCACCTGTTTCTTTCTTTCTTGTTCTAATTATGTTGAACGTGTCTCGTTTTACGCATCTTTAGATTTGCACCTAACATTACACGAAATTCACGGTTAAATTTCTATAATTACGTATTTTTCTTTTAACATTACTTCCACGATTACCTACAGTTATTCCACATATCGTATAGATTGCGTTTAATTCATGATCAAATAAAAGATTACACTTTAAGTAAAAGAAATTGAGTAGATCAGTAGGCAGCAGAAGTGGTGTGTGCGGCGGCGACGGGCTGCGTGCAGAGCGCGGCCGCGTCGCGTGCATGCCACTCAATGTACCCAGCTCTGGTAGACGCTCGCCGACAAAAGTGATATTATATTTATTGAAAACACGCAGAATATTTTCTATGAACCTTGATATTTAGGCTGTTTTCGACCTTGTATTAGGGAATCTCAATAACTAACTATGTTGGCGTAAGGCCCCATAGTGTTTGCCTTTAAGTCGATTGCTTGAATTGTTACAGGTCTAACTGCACGATATCTCAAGCACTATATGGGCCGGCAGGCGGGATATTATTGAATTGGCGTCCGAATCAAAAGAAGTTGGAAATAAGGAAAAATTTAAACCGAATCATAATAAGTTATTTACTTATTTGTTAAAGCTCATTTTCTACGAGAAACAATTAATATAAATCGCTGGTTTTCAGGATTTTGCAGACAAGTGTACCTCAGTCAGCTGCTAGACATACGTCAGTTGTCAACGGGTACGCGAGAATCGGTGGTTAGCAGGTCGCGTGCGGCGTGCTCGCGGCGTGCGGCACTACAATACGATCGATATCTACCCTCAGCTCAGGTAACCTACTATTACATACAGAAATCTTGAAAGGTCTAAAGCTTAGTCATTTGAAGTGAAATTATATAATTTATATCAAAGGACATTCGTCAATGCCTACGTCTAAGTATTTTACATTTAAGTTGATTTCACGTTATGTTACGTCACGT
>DVQH01002059.1:0-10851 GCA_018231625.1 Papilio phestus | reverse complement strand
CGGGCGGCGCGGGCTACCCGCCACTGAGCGTGCTCAGTGTATTCACCACGCTGCGCCCATACGTGGACGTGCTAAACGCGACAATGACGGACACGGATGCGGAATTGCGCATGCGCTTGATCTCCGCCGCGCCGCGCCCCTCCCGCACCTCCCGGACTCTTATATTCATTTTGTATATTATATATGACTCTCTATTATTCGCTTCGGTGACGTAATGATGACCATGCATAATAAATTATTAAAATGGTGTATTTATTTTAATTCTGTTATCGTTAATCTCTTATCTATAAGGAAATGGTTAAAAGTTTTGGAGAAGCTCTTAGTGACACATGTCGCCCACGGTGGTAACGGCTCGCCGGTCGCCGGTGTGCTCACAGTACACACACTGCCACACAGAAGACAGGAACGAATGAAATATTCTGCGTTTTGTCTGATATCGCTATTAACACTTCGCTTTGATCATAGCTTTCTCAGTTTCTCACGCTAACATTTCCTCGGAAGTCAACTTAAAAAGAATCATTAAAATCAGACAAATAGGAGCAGAGCTACGAGGTAACACAAATCTATACTACTCTAATAATGCGTAAACATACACTTCTTTGTTGCCTAAGATGTCAACATTTACAGCATATTTTTTAATAATTCTTTTTTTAATAAAAACCCCATACACTTACGCTTTAGGCTATATATTTTCACGCCATTAAGGTTAGGGGATAAATATTTTGGATAAAAACCCTAATGTAAGAAAGAGACCATAATTTGCTGCCAACATCAAGGAAGTAAGATTGCCAAGGTTTGTCATCTTATGTCATTTTGACATTTGCAATTGAATTTGACAAATATAATCAATAAAACGATTTTCATAATTTCATGCGAATGAAGTCGCACGGGAACAACTAGTGAAAATAGATAGATGAATTGCCAACCTTCTCCTTCTGGAACACTGTTAAAAGTTATGTAAAATAAAACACTTGCGCATTTGGAGATGTTTTAATATTAAAGGACCATGTACATGTAGAGGAAGATTTTTTTAAAATAAATAGAACATTTAATTTCAATTACGTTACTTTATGACGAGTTCACTCCTTCGTAAAATTACATAAACGTGTTACTTTATCCTATAATATATACAAACAGTTGAATTAATACATATTTATACAACACGTAGTATCAGTGTCGGGCCTGTCGAGCCGATCTGCCCTCGTTATTCGCTTCATAACACATACTCGTCAAGTACACCGATACCTACTGCTACACGTACTTCTTATCAATTAGCTATTTTGAATTGATTACTCTAAAAATTATATGCACTAGATATGTGCAGCACTCACTTTGCCACAAATCATATCACATCTCGTCTCTTCGCCGATGTCCGTGCGCCACAACGTGGCTGCCCCGCAGGCCTGTCGGCGCAAGCCGCTCTTAGCTACGCCGGCGTCAGAAGGGCGGACGCGTGTGACCGTTCCAAGGAACGGGCACGGGCGGCGAGGGCGGCGATGGCGGCGAAGGCGGCGCATCCGTCAGCTCGGTGAGCAGGTCCGAACGCGGCGGCGCTGGGTAGTATACGGCGGGCGAGGGCGAGGGCGAGGTGCGGCGCGGCCGCGGCCGGCCAGCGCGCTCGGAGCGTCGCAGCGTGCCGTTGCGGGTCGACATGCGCAGCGTCATGCGTTCCCCGCACGACGCTATGGAGTCGTCACGTGTGTTTTCTGGGGAGTCTCGAGCGCCGCGTGCGCGGATGCGGCTCGCACAGAACAACTTTAGGAACACGCGTTTGAATTTCTCCCCGAAAATGACGTATATGACGAAATTCACACTGCTGTTAATCGTCACCAGAAGATTGCTAGTTTTGACCAAAGGGTCGAGGTTCTCGAACTCATCGCCGAGAAACACCTCGAAGGCATTGGTGACCAGAGGTAGAATGTTGCAGAGAAAGAAGACGAGCACGACGACCAGCAGCATAGTGGCGAGGCCAAGTTCGCGGCGTTGCACGCGGGACAACCTCGCGCGCTCGGCCTGCGCACGCCGCACCTGCCGCACGATACGGCAGTTGAGCGCCGCCAGCGCGGAGAAGGGCACTATGTACATGACGACCAAATACATCCAGTGTATATAAACCACGACGTATCTATCGGTTCGGAAGTCGAGGTCGGCTTGCACACAGTAGATAACTTCCCTGGTCGCAGGGTTGCCGACGGAGATTACCTCCGCTTCGAAGAACTTGGGCGCGTTGTATGCGAAAGCGAAGGCAGCCGTGCCGAAGACGTACAAGCGGGCGCGAGACGACGTGCACAGCGCCTTCGCTCGAAACGGGTGGCACACCGCCACCCAGCGCTCCACGGTCACGATCAGTGTCAGGTACACCGACATCGTCTGCGCCACGTTGGCTAGCGGGTAGGCGTAGGGCGTGATCAGCGGGCACACGTGGTAGTAGTAGTAGCGCAGGGCGCCGGTATACGGGTAGACGGCAGTGAGGCCGAAGAGCAGTATCGACGTGAGGATGAGCGCGGTGTCGCAAGCGGCCAGCCCAATCAGCAGGCAGTTGACCGAGGAGCGCATCTGCGGGCGCGACAACACGAGCACGGCAAGTGCGTTGCCAAGTAGTCCAGCGGCGCCGATCGTATTCAGCAGCACGCCGTGCACCACGAAGCGGAACACCTTGTCGGCGGCTGGCACGCCCGCGTCCGTCTCGCACTCCAGCGCCGAGCCGTTCATGTCGGCCGCGCGCGGCGAACGGCATCGCGCGCGCCCCTCCCGCACCTACTCACTCCACACGCGCCATCTGCACACACAACACAACACAAATTTATTACTACTGCCACTGCTCGCTTTATCAAAAAACATTAGACAATAGTTGTGAGACTAAAATATTTAATGTAATATAATTTAAGATATATTTCACTTAACATTTTTTAACTAGATATACCTACAAATAACATTCTAATTTATTTTGGCGAATGCCATCAAGTAAACGTATCTAGTTAGATCCCGAATTACATTATCGTGTCAGTGTGGGTGTGGTGCGGCGCCCGAGCC
Source organism: Papilio phestus (assembly GCA_018231625.1). Lineage (NCBI taxonomy): Eukaryota > Metazoa > Arthropoda > Insecta > Lepidoptera > Papilionidae > Papilio > Papilio phestus. The sequence continues at coordinate 7,818 of DVQH01002059.1, read as the reverse complement.
GTCCGAGCCGCCCCGACTCGATTACTCTCAACTTTGTTGTCGGCTGCGAGTGCGACACGTGAGCAGCTCTGATTGCGAGTGTGCGCATACAATTAATTCGTGATTTCATTTTGTAAAGAGAGCGGAGTAATCCTACAATCCGAGGCTCGCATCGCTCTCTTCATCACGATGGATTATTGGTGTATGTTTTACAGACGAGATTTATCTTTGCATTTAGAAATGTATTTGTTTTAATAATGTAATCAATTTTACAGTATATTATTGCGCTCCAGCGTTGAAAGCATAGTACCATAGGTAAAAGCACAAACAATAGTATCTGTCTGCGTGCGAGAAGAGGCGAGAGGACGCGAGAGGACGCGAGAGGACGCGAGAGGACGCGAGAGGACGCGAGAGGACGCCAGAGGGCGCCAGACGGCGCCAGAGGGCGCAGGCGGGCGCGAGAAGGCGAGCGATGGCGCGGAGGAACAGCAACCTGAACAATAAATAGATTTTATCATGGATTTAGAGACTAAAGACTTCAAATAACATTTAAACTTTGCCTAATATTTTTCAATTGTAGAAATCATAACTATTTAATTCAAGGCGGACAAAGCCGCGGGCAATGTTCAGTCAACAATAAAATCATTCCGAAGTGTAGACCGACACAAAGTGATCGAATGACTTATGAAGCAATTCCGTACTCTTGATTTAGCGGTGCCGGGCGGCGCGGAGCGGAGACGGATGGGCCCTCAGCGGCGAGCAGGCCGCTTAATACTGCGTTGCGTCAACGGGTGCCGCGATCAAAGAAATCAAATTGCCCATATTATTCACTGCTCCATTAGTTACCGCTTGATAACACCCGCTCGGTCGATCGCCGCTGACCACTCCGCCACTTTAAGATATCAATAGAGTAATGATTTGACAGATGTTAAGGATCAGTCACGTAGGCCCGCGGCGATATCTCTATGCACAGAGGAAGTTTTGCAATGTAATAACGTGCTCCATTACTTCTTCACGAAGCAGATCGTAATGCTATGACAAATGTATTGCCGAAAAACCAAAAATAGTTTACAGTTATCAGCCGAGAATAAAATTTTCAAGCGGTTCGCTTAGTGTAACATCTTTATTATCTTTTCTTGGCATCCAACATGCAGTGTATTTATGAATATTTTAAATATACTTTGAGAAAATTGTTCCCGTCGTCAATGTGGAAACAATGGCGACCGCGAGACGCAGCCTGTGGGGCGTGGGGGGGGGGGCAAGTTGAGTTGCACAGAGTAGAGTGTCATTATCGGCAGTTTAATCGGCTGGTGTGTAATGGTATACCTTGTTCAGGCTGCTCAGCGCCGCCGAACAGCAGTCGCCGAAAATTCAGGGGACACGGACGTTAGACGCGAGATCTACAAAAAAGACAAAACCCCAGTGCCGTGTCCGCCAACGCCGCCAGAACTGACGATAGAAAACGTAAAACCCGTAACGGGGTTATTTTGTTATCAAAGTTACCTTAGTTATTAATATAACATGTTTGTATGCCATTTTAAGATGATAGCATGCAATAAAAAATATTTTACTTTTAAATATTAAAATTACAGAGCAAAATAAATTAAATATCCAAACGCTTCAACTGTCTGAGGTCTCGCTGGTTTTTATTAGAAAAGTTTAAAGAACTTTCATTTTAATTAATGATTTTATTTTATGTTTTAAGTTTCATCGAGTGGCGGCGGCGGCGGGCCGATGTGATGGCGGTGACTGAGGGCGATGTCTGCGTGGGATGACGATGAGGACGACCTCCTTGCCTTGCCGAGCCGCAGGCGAGTGGTGACCTCACCGTGCCGCGAACCGGCTAAGTTAGTAGGTAAAACATGTGGATCTTTACACATTAAACATTGAAAGGAAGCGTTACATCATACATAATACACATTGCGAATATTAAGGTTATTCACAATTCATAGTGTCCCTCGGGTGTCGTTCGCTATGCATATGTGACTTTATTGATAATTAGGACAATGTGGAGTGGGCATCCGCTAAGGCAGTAGCAGGCCGCAAACACTATGAGCCGTAGACGTATTGTCTTAATTCTGTATTACTATCCTGTACGTATATTAATAAATGATGCCTATGTGTTTATTATATGTAGACACAAATCTACCTCCCTCGACTGATACCGATACCGACTCTATAATATGTATATATCTTGCACAAAGAGACACTAGATTCGAAGCCCAGCTTGCCGATTCGCCACCGCCGACTGCGAGGTGTTGGTGACGTCACATGCACGCCTCATAGAAAGATAAGTTCAAACCTTACAATGAAATGGCTACTGAAATCCGCTCGCTATTAAAATGTTGGTCGAATATTGTATGTACGAGTATGCCAACTAAAATGTGACGGAGCGCTAACAAATACCCCAGACAGATTTACTACATATATGTATGAATGTATATGTGTGTTTATCTGTATATCTGCGATTGAGCTAATCAAATGTCTATGCAGACTACGGCTGCCCATTGGTCGCGTAGGATGATCGGTCGGAAGTCACCTCCAAAACAATGGAATAATTTTGTCAACATATTTCATATAGCCTTGCGAGCGGAATCAAATGTTAGTAATGAATTTCAGTTATTCACTCGCAGTGATACGTCACAAGTGTAATATTAAGAAAGGATCAGACCATCCATCAGAGGATAATGTAGATGCGGGGCGCGGGACGCGGGGGAAAGCGCGAAGGGGTCAGAGGGGAGCGGAGATAATACTTGTCAAGTGTCATTGACCACGGAATCGTCCCGCGGCTAAGTTTTTCTATAGATATCGCCACGTTTTATGTTATTGTAGGCTTGTCGTAGGCAAACACTTTTGTACTTGATGTGAAATTGGATGAACTACTTTAGATGCAAAAATATCCATTGTAGGTGGAGGAGTGAGCGCCAGGCGGCACCCGCGCCCCTCGCCCTTCGCCCCCGACCGCCGGCCCAGCACTTATTAGTACCAACGCATTTGGCGATTTCGCGAACTTAACGTATTCAAAGTACATATCTTTGTCATAGTATTAAGTGCAAAAGATATAAATTGCATATGACAACAATGTGCCTAGTGTCTAACAGACTTCAAAAGAGGAGGTTTACGAGGTTCGTTTGTGACTTCTGAATTTCTTTCCTGGTAAACGGAATTTAGATTTTGTAGAATCAATTACTAATAACCTTTTTGCGTCGCTAAATGACCAGCTTTCCTGGCCAATTGGTTAAAAAATAAATTTCAGTGTCATGCTGCCCGAACCGATGTCACTTAATTACTAAAGGGTTGACAATTAAAAACAAAACATTACTTCACACTTTCTTTCCTCTATATTATGGCGGGCGGCGGGCGGCAGGCGGCGGCGGGCGGCGGCGCGGAAACAGTCATTCCAAACTGTCTCATATTCTAATGGAGGAAGCAATTTTTTAAAAACTTGTGAGCTTTTTGCGTAACTTCAGATTGGGTGAAACTCATGAAATTCTAACGAAAGTCAGAGAAAGTGGACGCGTTCGCGCATGCATATTACGACAAGTGACGCACTTCAATATTTAACATGACATTATGCAAATCGACGGGACTTGACTCCGCAGTCCGCAGGGACAACTTGTGGTCAGTGCCAGTGCCAGTGCGAGGGCCAAAGCCGGTGCTAGTGCCTCGAGTAATGTTACTAATTTTACTCAAACATCTCATCAATATTATAAATGCGAAAGTTTAGATGGATGGGTGGATGGATGGATGTTACGAGTTTGTAGCCTAAACCGCAGAACGGATCTGGATGGAATTTGGTATAATGGAGAACATAGTCTGGAAAACCCATAGGCAACTGTTTTTTTTTTATACCTCGCGTGCGAAAGCTAGTACTTATTATAAATGCGATAAGGCTAACGGTAGAAGTCTATCGTGAATAGTAAGACCTAAAAAGGTCCGTGACCTGAATGAAGCGTGCGGAGGTGACGGGGGGCAGAGGGTCCGGCATGAACACCCCGAGTGCTCAAGTCTCCGCCGCGCCGTCGACGGCTCTATTCATTCTAATCCCCTCGAAGTAAGCCGTGCTATAGGAGTTGATGAACAAAGAACCTACGTTACGTGAACATATACAGAGCAGAGACCTGTAGTCTCGCCAATAACCTAAAATGTTTTAATCCAATACAGCTGCAAGAAAATAACTACTGCAGAGTTTTATTATTCCTTTAAAGCGGCAACTGAACCGAGAAGTCAAATAAAAAAATCATTAAAGTTTATGTTTGTATAAAAAGCGAATCTTCCGGCAGAAGAAGTGTTTCCAAAGCGTACCGTGTAGTGGGTAGCGTATAGCGGTTATTGGGTAGCGTATAGAGGGTAGCGTGTAGCGTGTAGCGGGTAGCGTGTAGAGGGTAGCGTGTAGCGGGTAGCGTGTAGCGGGTAGCGTGTAGCGGGTAGTGGGTAGTGGGTAGCATGTAGCGGAGAGTGAGCATCGGGCTTTCGCCTGTTATAAGATAACACCGCAAGCCAAAATAAATGTACCTGTTTCCATTAGAATGTTCTGACTAAACTGACTTTGTCTTGATTTACTTTGTTTCTTAACGCTGATACTTCAACATTTACACCGTATTGAGGCTACTCCAGGGGGTATATCAATTATAAGCTTACTTTCATTATCATCAATTAGGTTTCTTAACTCTACATCTCTGATTGTAAATATATTCTTTCTAAGACCTATAACTTACCATTACCTATTACCTATTACCTATTACCTACTATTCAGCCGAAGTTTGAGGGAACTTGGGCTTCCGAGGGTTTTTGTGGCCTCTAATTAATGCACTTTCACCCGAGTTTGTTTTGGAAACCAATCAGTCACAAGAAATTTTTGATAACATACAATAATGCTTAAATTTCAACCTACCATTTATTTATAAAGTATAGTTGCCAATTATATCATATTCAATGTACCAAAATTAAACAAATTATAATAAATACAACAAAAACAGATGCGCCGTTTTCGGCACAATACATGAAGCCAGACTAGACTAGACCCGCGGTATCGCTTTGGTGAGACGTTTTTTGATTGCACGATTTAACAATTTGTCAGACACGTCGATGTCAATTCGACTATTACGATGACATAGGTATTATTGGCAAATCTGAAACATTCAGCCGAACAAAACCATTTTCAAACACTTCATTGGTACTCGTAGTTACAGTGTCAACAGTCTCGCCACACCGGAATTCTTTGCCTTTGAGCTGTGAAGAAAATTAAAACCAATGAAGTGTCACCTGTACAAAGTGAAATACAAGTATAGGTTGGTACATATGTAGGTAGGTACCTGATACCCACTCGAGATATAACCAGTGAACACGTCTGTTAGTGAATGAATTTGTTTGGTTAATAATTTGCAGACCGCGATTTGTAGGGCAAATTCCAAACCGATATCGAACACGTTTGATCGTTTACATATAGATAAGAAGGTATGTGTGTAGTTGTGTACAGGAAACGTGTCAAAATGCGCGGACGCACATCACCGTCACAGTCTGAGCAATGGTTTCGTCGCAACACGAACAAACAAATGGATTAAAACCATAGTTTTACTAAATACCGTGGCAAGATCAAGATGCCATATTATTCGGCGTTTGTCTGCAATGTTTCTTTAAAATGGATCGTCTCATTGGAGCGCCTGCTCATACCACAGACGGAACACGACAGACCTTAGAGATCAGCAAAGTAACTCTTGTTTATGCAATCGAAAAGTATACCAGTCATTAGATATTATTGTTTCAACACAAACGCCATATAAAAGTTAAAAAAAATGATGTTTGTACTAATGTAGGTATACCTCTTACTACAAATACGAATGTCTATTTAAGTAAATATGTAACAAATAAACTCAAAAAGTACTGGATGGATTGTTTTTTGTCATTAGTTTAGTTTATATGTTTTTTTAATTAATTTCGCGCGGTTGAAGCCGAGGCCAAAGCAGCATAAAAATTAGTAATTAATTTTTCAATAATTATTCGTCAATTCAGTTATAAAGTTTTAAGATGTCAATATAATATCATTTTGGGCGGGAAACTACTTCGTCCCATAACCATAATAAGTACATGTGAATACTAATGCAATGAAAACGAACCTGAGTCCAAGAACATCGGCGAAGTCACTTGCATCAAAAAAGGTATTTCACAAGCGCACACAAAATTACGTGACGATATGCGACGGCGTGGAAAGTTCGGGCGGGCGAAGTCTCCCGCGTTAAACCACACTGCTACGCGTCGGACGCTGTACTACCGCCGCCACCCGCCTCGCCCCGCCTCGCCCCGCCCCGCCCCGCGCCGCCACCCGCTCCGCGCACTGCGTCCCGCGCCCGCCGGCACGCGGGCGACCCTTATCAAATAAAAATCCCAAATGTTGGCCAACACCAGCTTTTTCTTAATTCCTGCAATAGAACTCTACAGATTGTTGATGCACCCACGAGTTTCCAAACATAACGTGCTAGAGATCGACTTCTGATACTGAGTATGCGCCGCCGAGGCATCGACGTAGATCCGAATCTTTAAAGTCTCGAGTAGGACATGTAAAAAGTATAAGTACTACTTTTATAGTACAAAATAATTAGCTCTTTATCTGAGTCTGAATGTATAGACAGCTGTCGGCTGCAGGTGCCTGTAGTTCCCCAACGGAAATAAAAATATCTTTCGTCAATTTATTTTTAACCGTCACATTTGCACGTTTGCGCAGACGCTGCTCGCCGCTTCTAATAGAACAGCGGCGCATGTCGCGAGCTGCCGCCGCGCGCTCCCCGCGATGTGGCGCTGTCGCCTTCCCGTGTCGGCGACATCACATCGTCATCTCAAAACGTACGTACAATCATCAGCTGAACTTCTCACCATTTTATTACTGTTCAAATACCCTATTTAGAAGTTAATCAAAATAATCTTCGGCTGGAAGCAATTGCCGTAGAGTCTCCTCTTGTGCCTCGGGGACATGCTCCTCGCACATTCCCGGAGAGATTGTTACCGCCAAAATATTTGTGATCTTAGTAGATAGTCTAAAAACAAATTAAAATAAATGATAGACATATTGTTGTGAGCAATGTCGCGCACCTCCGCTTGGCAAAGTACCAACTAACTACTTCACGCCGGCTGCCAATGATCTCACGGTGTAAGCGCTGCAGCGCGACAGAGTCAGAGGTCATCACTAGAATAGAACCACCGGCCAGCGGCCAGCGGACAGCGCCCAGCAGCCACTCGAACTGCGTGCAGCACATGGCACCCTCCTGCCGCGCCGGGCTCCTGGCTCGCAGTCACGGCACTAGCGGTTCACCACAGCGCGCCGCCGCCAGCGGGCGTCTGTCGAAGTAAACACAAAACGGCGCGGAGGTTCGCACCCGGCAACTACAGTATATTTATCGAGTTAAAAATATTTATACTATAAACCACTCATCTTTTATGTGTTCTATAATGTACATAAAACTTCCGGTGTGCCATAAAGGTGAACAGGTTTATTTTTTTTCTTTTAGAGAATCGACGACCACTCCATAAACCTTGTAGAAAAGATTTATGGGCGCACATCTAAACATTACTGTCGAGAGAAGCGTTCATATTATACCTAAAACCGCAAGCTGCTCATTCGCTTAAAGCTATTTATACTGGATTCCAATCCAAGCCCTTAACTGTAGAGTATCTTTACACGCATTTTATGCTAAAACTTAAAAAAAATACAAAACAAACAGTTAAATGTACCCCCGACACATATTTACAGATACCGGCAGTTAGCAGGCGTTAACCCATTACCTACCGCTCCCCACCAACGGTTCCCGCCTTGTCGTGGCGGTGGGGCTCAGTAGCCGCGGTACG
>DVQH01002058.1:0-10853 GCA_018231625.1 Papilio phestus | reverse complement strand
CAAACGACTATAAGTTTCTACACTATGTTACGCAGCGCCTACCTATAAAAATAGCAATGCCGTTCGCTTCGGTCCATAGTAAAGGCGAACTAATGAAAAAACAAACATTTTTCTTTGTTTTCCATTTAGCTCGGACTTGGAGCTTTATTTTCCTTTAAAAATAGATGTCGTATAAACCGAATTTAGAATCAAACCACGCTCATATATTACCTACATTTGTGGTTACATGTGCAACGAAGATATAAAAATGCGGACTTTAAAATACCTAAAGCTTCAGAAATTAATTAAGCCTTAATGAGTATGATCTAAAAGTACAAATTGAATTTCAAAGTTAGTCAAAGTTCAAAATGTTTTCGTTACTACCTCAAGTTTACATCAAATTCCGTTACCAAGCCAAGATTTCGACCGAGTTTTGTGTTAATAAAAATTTGTAAGGTTTCCTGAAGGGCAAGAAAGTTCTAATTGTTAAACTTCGACAACATGTGAGTAGTAAAAAAAACGTTTTTAATCAAAGTTAGGTAAACTTGGCACGTATGTTAAGGTTCCACTGTTATTGAAGACTAAGACTAAGATATTGCCTGCAATTATGATCGTTCAGTAATTTAAAGCACAATATGTGTTCTTTCCGACTGTGATCTACTGTGCCTAATTTCCCTAAAGTTCTAGAAGTCGCTTTGAAGATACATTGTAAAAACATTCATTCGTTCATCCTAACGTTAATGTATCTAACTGTAATTCTCCACTACCCAAATGCTAATATGACATTAAATTACTGGTATCTGCATTTAGTCAAAAGCAACCAGAGGTAAAAGAATTTGTCCTTCAATTGTTTCAACAACCCATGGTAACTAAATAATCTATAAAGTACGAAGGAATCAAAAAGTTTCAACGAGCCGTCCGGTTTTTTGCACAATTTATAAGATATTACTAATATTCCTTGACATGTATACTAATATTATGATGTGGAAAGATTTGTATTTTTGTATGTATTTAAACTAAAAAGTAATAGATCGTTTTAAAAAATTCTTCCACCGATAAAAAGCTATCAGTGAGTAACAGCCTACACTTTTTTTTATTATTTTTTTAATATCACGCTACATCTAGTTTAAAATAAAACAAGATAAATACACTGCATTGTGAATTATCATACCACATCCAGTCTCACTTTTTATTATAAAATGTATAGAAACGTGATACAACACGTGATGACAACTTAATCCTACATTTATGATAATATATAAATAAATCAAAATTACCTAAGCAAGAAAAAATAATTAAACTACGAGCTAATCTAAATTATATAAAGACGTTAATTAAGTTGAAGGTTAGTGTGGCGCTAATACTAAATTTTATCGACAATTAACGAGTCTATGACGAAAGTAAGATTTACATATAATTAAATTAGACTTGTTTAATGACGTCAAACTAACTATTGATATCCACAGATATGGTTATAGCGAAATAATATTTAGTACATGCCTATTATTGTCTCGTTGTAAGTACTTCAATATGTCCGCAACTATAGAATGCCCGGTAGAATACATTTTAAACAAGATATGGTTTTTACTTATGTGAACGGTCTAAAGAAGAAACGATACAATAATTACTAGAGTATTACTTCAAAAACAATATTCACAAATATCAAAGTATTCTAATTGGAACTGTTGTATTTTTCATTTCTGCCAGCAACATGCTCATAGGCTTTTTCTGGCCGCTCTTTGAACGATTGGTGTGTAAGCTGCGAATGCAACGCAACGTGTCAATTTAGCAAATATTCTCAACAGTTATCGTTAGTAGTTCTCGTATATTATGATACCTTAACACAGCATACATATAAATCCTTTAAAAATAACACATGTAAAAAGCTCCTTTTGAAAATTAATATCAACTATAAAAGATGACAATGTTTCGGATGTTTATCGCATTAGTAGAATGTTTATCTCACTATAGTGAAGATAATAGGGATTTTGTTTGCTTAGAGATATTGTTTAGCATAGTAAACACTGTAGTAGATTCATCTACTTGTATCTACAACTCAAACTAAGGCTCCGCAAATAATTGAATATAAAGCAAATTTTATTATATTAGTACCAAACTTTAAGTAGTATTTACGTTCAATAACAGCTAATTTTTACATTTTAATGTTTTGGCTAATAATTCACAAAGATAATACAAGCCACGTGAGATTTAAAACAGTGTGACGTTTATAAGACGTATGACGTAAAGAATCTCAAAGAAAGAAGTTAATTATTTTTATGGATCGTTTTATTTTATTGTTTAAATCGTATGAATCGAAATAAGACGGGTGCGATTACATTGATGTGGGCGGATTTTTTAGCAGCGCAGCATTTAATATTAAAATCAAATTAAGTAGACTTAATTAAAAAAAAACACCAGACACATATTTGTTATTTATTTAGTTCCATTTGTGACAAGTTTTTTTTTCAACAATTAAAGTACACTTACATGTTTATTGTTTTAAAAATAATAAGACCGAAAGAAAACAAAAACCAGTATTTAATATTTAATCGTTTCGTTCCATTTCGTTCACGCTTAGCTTTTTAATGAAACCGCTTACTTATATTAATTTGTTTGCGTCATTGTTATCGATATGAGAGAATATTAATAAATGTAAAGATTGACTAAAAGCTAATCATGTAAACGTGTTTTGATTTTATGAATGCATGTGGTGTGTGGGTATTATGACATGGATTGATTGGTTATTATGTCATATTTTTATTTCACGTTGAGATTCTTCCTGACATATTGAAAATTAAAAATGTTGACGTAAAAGATAATACAATTAAAGCTATTTACGCATTGCATTATATTTGACTATTTTTAAATACATCATCATAATGAAATCTACCAGTTTTCCTTCCTAATGGATTTAAAAAATAGGGACGAGACCAAGAAACCAGAGCAATTTTCTTATTTTAAGATTTAATATGTTAATCAGAAACGTTTACATACATAAAAGCCTCAGTTATGTTATGCCTTAATAAACAACGTTTAGATGTTTTATGTCGCTTAATATTGTGGCGACATATAGAGCCTGTATTTAATAACATTTTATTAATACACTGGCTATCGCCCGCGACTTCGTCGGCGTGATGTTTGAAATAGTAGAAAATACAATTTTTATGAAATTACATTAAAATTATTATAAAAATAGTCGCGTTAATAAGAGTTAGTTTAGTTTCGAAGCAATATTATTAAAGTAAGACGTTTAAAGGAAAATTTTTATACAATTTGCAAATTACTCATTAAAGTAACGGTTTGCAATATTTAATGTCATTCGTGAAATTGAAAATAAAAACTTACCGGTAAATATAGGCCAGTTATAATATCGCAGGCTGCAACCATCGCCAGTGCGTAAAATATAATTCTCATTTTGGTAGAGTTCGACAACTTCACTTCACTGTTAGCAAAAGTTCCGTATATCGTCGGGGGTTGTTGGTAGGGGCAGTTGCGGCGAGGTCCGGGAAAGTTGTGAGTAGGGGCGGGCTAGCCCGAGCCTTTATAGGCCCAGAAAATGTTACTGCGCACCCTCTGATGCGCTTTCACGTTTCTATCCACGTACTTATATCACTTCCTAACGCGCTCATACATTTAAAATGAGTTCGAGTTACTCGTAGTTGCAAAAAGAATAATTTACTCACACACTTTGTTTCTAAATCAAATTAAACTCGAAGTTCTTTATGGATCCACTAATTTAATTCAACTCTCATACAAGTAGTGTTACTATGTTATCATTTCTTGGTCTCGTGAACCTAATACCTTTATCTAGTATTTATTCAGCAAATATTTTGGATGTAAGCGGTAGTGCTCATTGTATTCACTTTATTTTAAAAACATGTTTGAGTTTATTTTTTACGTGCTATATTTATTTTAAAGTCAAACAAATTTATCGAGATCATTTTAAACTTGTTAACATTTTTTCGTGTTTAAAACTATTGATCACAAAAATTTTATAATAACAATTGTAAAAATCGAATCAGATTACTAATGTTATAAATGTAAAAAATTAAATAGATGGATGGACGGATAATTTTTAGAAGATGTCTTCCGCACTGCTCAATGAATGGCAAAGATATTTGCCACAGATGTCTGGACGAACACATGGGCTACTTACTTTGTATTTAACATCGCTAGGATGGAGCCACGGACAACATCTAGTAGAAATTAAATAATTAACTAAATTAAACCAAATTTTTGTTCGAATAAAGAGCAATCAAATATCAGTATTAATCCAATTTTCAATCGAAGGATCTAAGGAAACTCGACATCATTATCGAAATTGTTCAAAGTAAACAAGATTTTGATTTGAATGAGTTTTACTAGAAAATTATCCGCTTAGTGCTTGTGGGTGGAAAGAAAAATTACCGTATAATGTAATTGTAGATGTCTTATATATTTTTGCGTCCGCTTTATCTTTGTTACGTCGCAAAGTAACCAGCGGCGAAGCAAGCACTTAGGATCAGTTGGTTTATAAATTCTTATAGTCTCACCAAGAATGAAACTATTGTTAGTACACATGTACCTATTGTAGAACAGCGTACCCTAATACTAGTATTCGCCCGTGACGCCGTTCGCGTGGAATAAAAAAACAAAAGCATGTAGCCTATGTGTTTTTCAGGACTATACTTTACATCTATGCCAAATTTTATGGCAATCTATTCAGCAGTTTAGAGCGCGCGCACACCTTTAACGAAGCAATCGCACAACTATTTAGTAACGTTTTGATTTCTATGAGCTTAAATTGAGGTGTGCACACACTGGATTTTTACTTATGCAACTAAATGAGTGAATTGGCTGCGAAACAATCGACAATCGCATCACGGTTGTGCGAGAGTTTAGTAAAAGGTGTGCGCCCACTCTTGGGCTACAAACTCTGTCAAACATACATCGATATATTCGTATTTATAATATTAGTAAGTTTGTGTGCCATGTTTTCCGAAATTTAACTATTTATGCATAAATAAAAAGTAAAAAACAATCATCCAATGTCTTTGTAGATTAGGATAGTTCGATTTTGCTTTCATATAAACACAAAAGAATTCTTGTTGCTTTTGTGTTGTTCTGTGTTCTACTCTAAAACACATTCATCTCCCAAAAGACTTGAAACAAAAAGCTGGGGACAGAACACTTTCAAACGTTCCGATTTGAAAACATTAATATTTTGGTATGAAGCATTTCATTTAGTTTAACTTTACAGAACTCGTTTCGAGTATAGTTTTACAAAATGAATGGCTAATTAAGCGATTAAAATTCAATAGTTGTCCATAGTTAAGTAAACAATATCGTGCCCACTTTGTATCAGTGACGTGAGAAAATTTTTAATACAAAATGTTATGAAAATTCCATTAGTAACGGAATATTTTCGGGCAGGTAGATATTCTAAATCCTGAAAAATATAATACAATTGATACTGGAATAATAAATTACATATCTTCAATATAGATCTAAGCTATAAACCTGCTATTTACGCCCTCAAAGTAAACTGACTAAATTGTATATCATACTAATTATACCAATATTATAAATGCGAAAGTTTAAATAGATGGATGGATGGATTGATGTTTGTTGGAGTTTGTAGCCTAAACGACTGAACAGATTTCGATGAAATTCGGTACAAATGTAGGGGATAGTCTGGAAGAACACATAGGGTACTCACTTTTGTTTTTCTTTATTCCACGCGGACGGAGTCGTGGGCAAAAGCTAGTATAAATATAAACCAAAGTAGTAGTAGTTTAAATTTGGAAAATTACACGATTTACTTAAAATGAGAGCTTCATTACTTATAACTTTAATCTGTTCTTAAGCAATGATTACTGACTTAAATATCAAAACAATGGTCCTTTAAAGTTTGTGGGCTGGAGAAAATCAACAAAGCAAGCTTTAAGCTCTCTGATACCGTAATCCGCAGATCGTACAACACAACTCGGTGCAGATAATTAACATGCAGACTTTCTGGACCTGTCCGACGGTAACAGGCGTAAACTACTACAGAAAAAAACCCACTGTTCTATAATAAAAAGTAAAAAACCTTTATTGCATAACATGTCGAAATATTACTTAATTTGTTTCCAATCATGCACACAATTAAATTATTATACAACACTAGGTTTCGCCCGCGACTCCGTCCGCGAGGATACAAAAAAAATAAACCAAATCAAGTAGAAGCCTATGTGTTAGCGGAATTGCTTCCATTTCACGCCAGCCTTATGTGTGGTCGTAGTATTGTACCGGGTGGGCCAGCCCATTTGTACGAAAATGTTAAAGCGGGCTCTACCATTATTATAATGATGACAAACATCCATCCTTCCATCCATCAACTCTCGCTTTCATAATATTAGTAAATTTGGTAAGATAATACCGACTTAACTTCATGTAACACGTAATTTTTAAATCTTTTCTATCTTTATTTGTTATGTTCAAATTTTAAAACGTTTTGAATTAAGTCGCTTCAAATTTGTGACGAGTAAATTAGATTTTGCCAACGCGTCACTGTCAGCATTTCATGCTTCATACTTCCTAATAAATGTACTTATTTACCAGATTTTATTGTGTAATCGGTTTTAGAATTAAAATGTAACGAATCAAATACTACAAAGTCACTAATTTGTTTTTAATTTAATTAGAGTCTAAGCAATTTGTATTACAATAATAACATTAATTAATATTGTTTTATTGCACAATAAAATGTATGCATGTTGTATTAATTTAAAAGTGCATATGATTCGTGCTCATCTCAGTTTTAATATAAAGTTTTGTAAAGTGAAATCACTTTGCAAGTGCGACTGCAACGAACTTTGGGGCATATGACTTTACAACTTTCTTACTATTAAAAGGATAAATTATTAAACTTAGTTATAATTAATGAATTACACGACTTTTGAAGTATTTCAACTTATGCTTATGAATAACTTAATTGCTTTTAAAACGTCAAGTTTCACAAGACTACGGCTACAATTCTTTAAACCTTCTAAAATGTGAATTGTAAATATTTGTTACAAGACAAAAGGTTGAACAACTAATTTGTATTGCAGTTATAAAGACTGATAGGATAATAGGAGAATATAACAATTTTGAATTTTATACAACAACCAAATGTGTTGTCTAAACAACACTAAGAGCACCCACTTAATTGTAAATTGTCTGATAACAATCCAACATGTAAAATATGTGATGGAAATAACGTATTGTGTTCACTTATCTTGCAGTGATGTCATTTTTATGCTATCTGAGCATTTATCAGCCAGTTGTAGGACAGGCCCTAAAAGATGGTAACAAATTGCTTACTGATAAAGGTGGTCGAAAGTATGGCTACCTTTGTAAACAGATAATCATTCCAGGACGCGTATAAGCTATTCAATTCACAATCCATTTGCCAAATTTAGGTAAAAAAAAAAAGATTTTTCCCGATGACGTAGTGATTTAAGTACGGTCTTCATATTAATTTCCTACGTTACTTAACTTTATGTTTTCTCCTCTATCGTGTAGTTGATCGTTTAAAATGTTTCTTGAATATTAGGTCTTTTATTACTATCGGCGATAAGTGATAGCGTTATGTTTACCCTCCGACTATAACCTTTGAGCACTTAGGTTTTATAGTTTTTCCTATTGATTTGCTTCAATATTTCTTTGTTTTAAATTTTAACTTTCTTACTGTTTCATCCGTAATTGTTGCATTAATTATATAAGAAAATAGGAAACGGAATCTTATTTTCGATATTTCTCTATCATGACATTTTTCTTTATTTCCAACCATGAAGATTTTGCACAATTTTTGTTGCAACTATTTATATTTAGTCGTTTACACGACTGGTATTCATGTCACAATAAATGTACATTATTGTAAGAAAAAACTGATTCTTCTTAAATTAAAAAACAAGAAATGCAAAAATAGTTATATTCATTTTAATAAGTATTATAAAATACATGTCTAGTCGGATATAACACTTGTGTAAAATAAGAATAAATATTAGAAACAACTTTAATTAACGCTTGGAATAATCTCACGAAGACGTCAAGATGAAACGACAGAAGAGGGACTTTGAAAACGCAGCCCGTTGTACGGTAATTCTAAAGCGTAATCTGCTTGAACTTCCCCTGGTATTGTCGTTAAATCTACAGGGCTAGGTACGTTCAAATTAAATTCTCCTGTCAGAGTTCCAGGGTAAACTGGGAAAACTTTTGCTTCAGAACTGATGAGATACTGTCCTTTTTTATCTGTATTTCCATCAACTCTATGTTTTCTGTCAGACTCTTTATTTTGTTTTTGTTGATTATCTGATTTTGTTTGTTCAGAATTCGGCCATGGATTTCTATTTGTAGTTTCTTTTTTTGGTGTTGCCGGTACAATGTTTGATAATGGCAAATTATCTAAACTTCTTTTTTCGTAATGTTCGTACGGATATGAGTGATAGAATCCATAGTTCAGCGGACTAGAAGCAATCTGGAACAGAACATCTGTTAACATTATAGTCGTGACAGTTTAGTAAGTGCTAAAAGCATTAATTGGTGTGACTTTTTATTTAATTTAGATAAGATAAACATATTTTTTAATATTAGAAGATTTAAAAAGCGATAGAACATCAACATAAATATAAATTCATACCTTCCCCTTGTCATGATACCCATCAAAACTAGTGTCTACCTAAAAGAGAATGTTAAAATTTATTTACGGGTTAGTTTGTTAGAACGCATATATGTTATTTGTTAGTAAATAATTTATTAGATCATTGTTAAATTATAACTAAATATTGCTATCAGTAACAATTACCTTCTTTAGCCCTTGTATTGATGCTAGTATGAGTGCCATTTTTGCAAGAACAAGAGCTTTGCCTCCCAGTACGGCAAGAAATTGAAATCCCATTGGCACTAGTATCATTCCAATAGACACGATTCCAAACATCATCATTGTCATTAAATGATGACGACGCCGTCCGCGCGACTCCACTAATGAACAAAATTCAATTATTCTTCTACTTAAAGTAATAAAAGTCCATTTTGCTGTGTAATTTAAGAAATTTAGATATTGATGATAATTATATTATAGTAAACTCCCTACCTTTATCAAAGATATTTGAGTCATACAAATCAAATTTAACAACATGTGTCCTTAGTATTTTGGCAATACGTTGAAGAGCGAGAGTACGCCATTCTTCTGCTTCTAATTCTTTATCGGTCCATGAACTGTAAAATGTAAACATCGATGATAATATCTTTATTTATGAGGTCATCATCATCTTCATCACAGTCCTTATCCTACTCCTATAGGGTCGGTGCAACGTACACCTCTACGTTACGTCGGTTATGTCCTCCATCCGCCATCTCCGTCATCACTCCCTTCTTGTTCATGTCACCTTTCACGCCATTTATCTCTTACTATACGAAAAAGTGATACTATTTTATTAAATAATACATTTGTTATCAGTAAAATGTGATCTAATTTCGTGATGATGATTAAAAACATTTATCATTCTTGTAAAAACTTGGTAATTTATAAAATTAATTACACTGTTTGATTTACTTATGTGACCACTTTGAATACCTACAGTCATTGTTTCGCCATCGTTCTGTAACTGGAGCGGTCGTTTGCGCAACTTTAATATGAAACCTACATTATAAGCGACGTAAGCATACCGTGCAGGTCAATAACTTCACACTAAAGGTGTCTGGCAAAATTACTTGTCTTTTCCAGTGGTTAATTTGCTATAAAATTTTATTTTACGTTTCAAAAATCGCTGATTCTCAACCAAACCAATAGCTTTCGTAGTAATACGACTGCATGTAAACACGTTGGGCTGAAATCGATGGAAGAAAATAATCCGTTCATAATCCAGACTACGGTCTTAAGATGAAGAATAGATCTTTAAAAAATTATAGAAAGTTCTCTTACCTGGTACTATTAATGTTCATCGTATTCCCAGATCCGTCAACCAATTCAAATCTAACCAAATTCACACCATCAGCTATCGGTACGACATCCGAACTAAGAGAACGATCTAAAACCTTAAGGGTTTTCCTCTTCATGCATCTTACAAACTTTGGAAAGTACTCTCTACGGTCGACAGCATCCTTTACATCCACCAACTGAAACATTTATTAATAATTCAACATTAACTCAGGCAAAGTCAACAATCTTGTAACAGTAATGATCCGAATTTGTAAGTCAAATTTCTGTTATAACGGTCGCAGTGGGAACAGATATTAGTATGAAAATGTATCTTAGAATTACATGTACCTATTTCGTTATTTCAAAATGTACTTATTACTTGTGACTATTTATGAAATCCGCAAATTCCACTTAATTCTTAGAAGTCATTAAGACGTCATTGAGTTATAAAAATGTTATGACTGGAAAATTTTGTTTTGCTCAAGAAATGTCACGTTGAGTCTAATTGCACAATAGAGCACGAGAACGGGCTTATCGAAGTTCTCGAATTAGCGGCTTAGTGATATCGCAAGAAATTCTTAAACTCAATTACAATTAAGAAGGATTATAATTTGTTTTTAAGTAATGACGCACGAGGCAAGATTCTCCGTATCCGTATTAAAGATTGATGTGGAAATATTATTGTCGCTACATATACCCTACCATTGAAATGTCGTTCGAGTTTTACTTCCAGCTTATGATTTGCTTAATACAAAATTTTAAATCGGCTAGTACTTTTTTTTATAATACAATATAAGGTTGCAAACGTGCAAGATGCCATCTTCCACGAATAGGCCGGCTCGCCAGGTGTAATAACACGACCACAAAGAAAACAGGCGTGAAGTGGAAGCAATTCCGTGTTTCGTCTGATGAGTTTGGTGCCGGAGGCCTAATTTAAGTCCCTTTCTCT
>DVQH01002057.1:0-10854 GCA_018231625.1 Papilio phestus | reverse complement strand
ATTCATAAAAAATTAGAACACCTATTACAGAGTTCCTATTCTCCTATCACGAAATAATAATTAAGTACTAACAATACTAGATAAGCTTAAGAAAGTTATTTAAAACAGAAGCATTGTTAGATGATGCTGCATTATAAAAATACCACGTGTAATGTTTTATTCCTCAGTACAATACACAGATAGAGCAAGTCACTTTCAGCGTCAGGTAGCGTCTACGTTTCAATTTCTCCGAGACTTTTTATTTACAAAACTAATTACGTTTGTCTGATAGGATATTAACCAGCTCCCGAACACTCTTGATTTGAAATCAGTTAATAAAGACATTCCCAACATACTTATTACTATGTTAGATCTCAACTAATTTTGATTTGAACTGATTCTGACAAGCGATAAATTTTACAAACTATATGTGGCAAAAGAACCAAAACACTATTAAGTGGTTCTTTTAACACTTTTTTGTAATGAAATTTGTTATTAAATAACAAGTAATATCTCTAAAAACATTGCTTGGATATTAAATAAAACTAAAGGTAGATTGAGGTATATGAAAATAAACTTTATTGACTTCCTATAATAAATAAATCTCTAAAATGTTGAGTACTTCGTGTTTTTCGGTAAAGAGGGACGTTTCGCTGCCTTTTTTTCTAATTTTTATTGCTCATGGCACGAATTCAGCGGCACGCCACGTGGTTTGGGGTAATTGAAATGTCCAAACATTGAATTTATGTTCGTACTATGATAGCTCTATTTTCTTTTTTATAACAAACTGTTGCTGTTTCATTGCTTACGAATTCTATTGTGCAATAGAATGTTGAGATGACGTCATATTGCTCATAGAGTATATCAAATAACAATATTTCAGTCTGATAAAGTATATCAAAATCATACATACGAATTGTTAAGCACACACTCGGAGCGGAATCTTAAATATTAAATGGCAACCGAAGCCCACTCTCTAACACCCCTTTCTACAGCTGCGGGGGCCACGCAATCGGGCCCCGAGGGACAAGCTCCTGTAATTAGCGGTTGTTCATTTCTTAATTTCAATATTTAATTACAAAGGAAACTCGATGACTGCTGAGAAGAAAGAGACGTCATCTTCAGAAAGACTTTAAATCCGTTTTGCAACATTCGTAAAGAATTACAACCGTTAGAGGCTTCTTTGAGCGTATTTTGACTTTAAATATAAATTACATTTTACTTGGGGAGATCTAAAGATTATCTTAATTTACTTTTCCTTTTATTAAGATAATATAATATGCATGTATATGTTTTGAAAAGCTCTTATAAATATTATTCAAAGGGTTTCTGTGATAACAATAAGTGTGAAGTTTAGGAGTAATTTTAACTAAGAAATATGACTTGTTTCGAAACGTTAAAAATCGATTATGTACAAGAGACATCTTAAACATGACTTTTATTCAGAGCGGGTGAAACTCCATCTGCGTAACACGATCTGGCTCCTTGAAGAGCCATCTTACAGTTTCCCTTTGTCCAACCCCATTGTAGACTGTTATAGCTCCCGACATATTAACGTTTCATTTCATTTCTTCCGCGCTTTTATAACAAACTTTTATTTGGATTCAATGCATATTAAAAATTCCTTACACTTTCAAAGAATAACTTTGTAATCAATTGTGTCAATAAAGAATATTATTTGTTTCAGTATGTACAAGTCAATGAAATGTTAAAGACGATAAGAGCAAAGTCTTAATTATTAACAAATGATTTTCTTTAATGATTTCATTTGGTACTTGTAAATTTACAACAACTGTATGATAAGAATCTCAATCTATGAATTAATGCAAAAATAAATGGATTTAAAGTTGTTTTGTATCTGAAATTAACAATTTGGTTTTAAAGGGATTTTTCAGTCACTCGTCATCGTGCACTGCGTTTGGCACGCTTTGTTCGCAATGTGTTGGCGTGGACAGGGCTATTCTCGTTTGTTGCGTTCTCCTCAATTATACAATTTCTGAACGAGTGACCGCGACACCCGCCCCAAGGGTCAGACTCTCACGCCCATGTCCGTTATAATAAAACGTAAATTGTGTTTGCTAAAGACATTTATGTAATAAACTTTATGACGAATTATAAAAGAGTAATTTTTTATTATTTTGAAGAAAATCCTAATCTAATATTACAAAATTGTAAACAAAATAAATATTTGACAACTCTCAATGTATAACACTATGAAACCACATTATTAAAGCATTTTTTTAGAATGTTTGTCTAATTTCTAGTAGTATTTTAAAAACCAAAAACAGTTTTTCAATTATTTTTAATCATGCACCGTCACTATCCTAATATCAAATCAACTTTTTGCTTGTGGCGCCAAAAATTAATTTGAAATTGGATCCGTTTGTATTAATTTTCAACTATTACATTCATTAATTTCCAAACAGTTTCCTTTTTAATATGAAATAGCTTTCTATTCACATTGACACGCATGAAGGGAACAATGAAAAAGTTTAGCTACTGTTCCCGCCATCTCGGCCGCATTGGGGCGGCCATTAAAAAAAGAATCGCTACCTGCCAGGAACACGTTTTGTTAGTTCCTAAATTAATTCCGTCTAATTCTGGCAACAAATATTGTCGAGTCATATGATGTGTCGGTAGCTTTTAACTACTTTCGTAAGCAAAAAACACCAAACATGTTATTCATCAGCTACCATTAAAAAGACACTTGAAAGATAAAGTAAAACTATTTGATTGTAAGAAAGTCGACTTGAACGTAGTCGTGTGGTTTAATTTCACAACGGGTTAAAAAGGATACTAAACTTCCCGTCCTCTTTTAATGATACGGCATTAACAATTAGTTCATTTATATCTGGATTTAATTAACTTAATAGCGACATAGTCATCGTAACCATTAGCTGTAGAGCGATGGGATAGGTTAAAATTGTAGTGTGCTTAGGTTTCTTTCTCTACAGAGGTAACAAAGTGCATAACTCTCAAAACTAACATTTTATATAACGAAGATGAAAGACAAATCAATGTTGAGTTTGTAGAATTAAAAAATATTACGTCTTTCTTCTCAAATATTGTGTACATAAATTCCTTCGCGCGGCTAAGTAAGTACAATTACCCGCCCACGTGCGCCGGCAACTTTTGTTCTGTTTCTTCCGAGCAATTATTCACGGAATAATTTAATAACTAACAAAGCTTTGTTCGACTCATGTTCAACTTCATTTTGTACGTTTTATTTAAAAAATGAAAACAAACAAGCGCTAGAGATTTGAAACAGAATATAGTCGCGGACGTGTGATCGTTGCCCGAACCAAAATAAATGTTATGATTTGTTAAACGGGTTATTAGGGAAACATCGGCGCTGTCGACAGCCGCCGAGGAAGTGATCTATTAAAAATCCAGCCAAGTGCGATGCTACGCGCGAGCAATTATTATACCGTGCTTGCAATTACAGCTGAGGTTTCACTTTTGAGGTTAATTCAAAGCATAGTTTCGGTGACAGACATCTCACACTATTTTTGCATAAAATAAAAGATATTTAATGCTGTGTTTATATCATAAATGACTATATTGCATTTTAAATATACAGAGACTGACAAACTTCTATTAATGCATTAAAAATAAAATATTTCTAAAAGTAATTTAGTTTCAAATTATTAGATTATTAGTAAAAGTATTTCATCACAATATATACGATGTATCCGCGCATCTCAAAATATCGGCGGGAATTTTAAAGTAAACAAAAGTTATTCATAAATCAAGAACGTAATAGTTACATTCTGACTATGCGAGTACATCTGAAAAATCTTTTGTTTGATCAGACTAACACATCTGGATGTTGAACAGAAGTTCATAATAAAATATGAAGAAAAAACACGTTAAGTCCTTTTGTATCGACCGTTTCTGTTTATCTTACACTACGATTAACATGTCTTGATACTGTTTCATTATTTTTAACCTCCACACATTTCTAGGTATAACGAATGCGCATAAATATAAATGGGCCATTTTGAAGCGACGGTATCTGATATCTTTTGATCTTTACCAATCAATGAACAAAGTTAATATAGGTACAAAAAATATAAAACTTGCTCTAGGGGCGAGAGACATAACACTCTAATTGCTTTTATTATTTTCTGTGTATAAGAAATACAATTAGCGGGCATGAATAATGTCCACGTCGGAGCTACATTTCATTAAATGCCAGTAGTACCGGTTTGCTTATTTTAACAGAAGTTTATTTGAAGCGATGCAGCTGGTTGTGTCCGTGCAAAAATTAATAGTTCTAATCTCCTCAATCATGACGTTAAGTAGAAGTGAACTTTTTTTTATATCAGACATCGTTTTTTACATTGTTTCTAGTACATAATTTAGTTAATTTGACGCCAAATGTTAATGTTAAAATGTTTACAATAACATACCCTTTATTCATATAGATGTTTTTTTAAGTACTAATGTTGCTTTTTATTTTAAACGTTATCGTTTATCGTCATTCTAGTTATTTGTGTTTATAACAACATAAATATATTCAAATTTAAAAAGTTCTACAAACTAAATGGAAAACTCGCTAAATTAATTTACAAGTATCAAAAAAAAACAAATATCAAAACGGTTTGAGCGTGGAACAGTTGCAGCCGAAACGTACTCGCAACGCTTCATAGTAACTGGTTGAGATTTGTTTTGATAATACATCATAAAACTATTAAATATTGGATCGCTGAGTGAGACTACCAATGCTGTTTTCACATTTTACTCCAAGTGATAGTCTACGAGCGATTGCAATAATAAATTCATTGAAATCATTCAATATCTAATAGAAATTTTATTTTATTTGTTGTTAAAAAATTGATGAGCGTCTGTAGTAACACTTGCGCCATGATTTTAAAATAATTTAAGAATTGTCTTAAATCCACTGTCAGTTTATCACTTGAGGCCAGATTTAGGAGTGATCGTGGCGTAATCGGTTTGTTATTTCAGCGCTTAGACGATGTTTAAACCCTGTTTTGTTTTGTCGGAGGCATGTGGGAATCATTCTATTGTGTTCCACATCCGGGTTATGATTAATTCTTTGGGTACTTATTTAAAACTCATCGATAGATCAAAATAGATTTTGTGTCGAAGAGATTTATCAAAAAAAACGCTTGGTAGGTGTGATGTTAAATTTATTAATTTACTTGTTAAGAATAATAAAAAGGTAATAGATAAGTAAATATTACAATTATATAAAAAAAAAACATAAGAAAGAATTTTCTGCATAATATAACTATGACGATTTGGGTAAGCGCTCTAATAGACTTAAGTTTTTAATTGTTTTAATTAAATTGTAATTAAAATCCTCTAAGTCAAGCTATTTATTTCATAAAGCCGTGTGCCGACTAGAGTATATCATTCATTCACAAAACATTATCTTCCCGCTTGACAGACGTCAGAGCAAGCGACTTCCGTTCCCAGCTTCTCACCGGCCGCTTATCTTACTCAAATATAACAAATTAAACGAAACTAATGTTAAACATGGAAAATATTTCTTTCTTTTTATGTGACGGTGTAAATAATGGTGCACCTTGTTTGTATTGGATTGATAGTCCGACATTAATATGTTGAATGTCCAAAATGCGACGGCTGACATGATTACAGTTAACACGAATGCGATAAAACAATTATTTTTGTACTGAATAAATACAGCAGCGGTGCTCGAGCCAACCTGCTTCTTATCTAGTAATGTAATGTTATATTTCATTGTTTCACCACTTTCAAGGTGTCTAAATAATTGATTAAAATTAAATTAACTTGCAACAAAATTGTGTATGATTTTTCCTTAGTTTTAACATGAAACTTTTTAAAATCCTCTATCATTAGGATACATTTTTACACACTATTTCATAAATATATTCCTGATTCTGTTTTAACTATACCTGTCGTTTTAATTATACGTTGCGCTAATTTAAAAGCCTCACTTAGACTATCTCACACCGATAATCGAATTTCACTCAAAAGACGGAAACAAACCGCAGCCATCTTTAATGGCTAGGGCTGTCACTTTAAAGAAACGAGTTAATAGACTTAATCAATTCACTCGGAACTGAGTATGAGAATAAAAAAAATAACTTATTAAGCTGACTAGTCACGCGAGGTGAGCTGTCGAAACTCAAGCTCTCACTTTAAGGTTACCGTTAACACCAAAATGAGCTTAAATTTTTGTGGTAATGAGACACTTTGCTATTGTGTACTTCATTTAATTTTTTTTTCTGTCAATTAAAGCTTAAATTACGTATAAATAAAACATGTACGAATTCTCTGCATTCCTTCTTAACACTTGATGGTTTTTGTGAAAGAAATATTCTTGGTTTTAACAAAATATTCATACTTTCCTCTATGAAATTTTACAATAAACTAGCTGTTGCTCCCTACTTCATCGGCATGAAATTAAAAAACTGTAAAGTATCATTTTAATGGTTAAAGAATTAGTAGAATCGACCCAGTAGTGTTCGAGTTATTTCAATACCTACATACAAAAAATACAAATCTTTACTCTTTATAACATATTATTGGAAGTTACACAACTACTCGTACATATACTATTTAGAAAATGCTCTTTGTGACTGTTATTTTTATATTAATAATTGTACTTGAAGTGATAGATGCAATATAATGATGATTAGCATGTATCAACGCGGTCAGCGTTAGGCGCACGTATGTATTGGCGACGGGCCCTGGATACGAGCAGGGTATGCTGGGCGGGAGGGAGCAGGGGCGTCGCGTGCCGCGGTTGCGGTCGCTGGTGTGCCCACAACTCATATCTGTTTAAAACGAACCGCTGAGAGTATTCCGTTACACCACCTCGACCCAACTTCACTTTACTCATTATCTCCTGCTCAATGAATTGATAACGCATCTATTTAACCTTCTTACTAGCCTAACGAGACATTTTAGTTTAATGTACTTTTGCAAACAGCAACATAGATATTCAATTATCCTACACTAAAATAAAGACTACGTTTCAGTTACATTGTACAGAATGTATCTTAAATCAATCAAAATATCCAACAGCTTTATAAAACAGTTGTTAAGTATACAGTTACCTAAATGTATAAATTTTAAACAGAACATCGTAGCCAGCTTTCATGTCGCCTTTTGCTGTAATGAATGAGTAACAGTCTGCAATCAAAACATTAAACGCATACTTTTATATCGCCGGCGACAAATCAAAACGCACCCCTTTAATTAAGCCGGCGGCACTAAGTCAACTTTAACTATAGGCAAAACTAGCGCGCCAGTAGATTCGAAATGTCACCATAATATAACTGTATGATACGATTGTCGCGTTGATTATAGGTGGGGTCGCCGCGACTGTTTCCGACCACTGCAAATATTTGATAGTCCGTTGGAACTGTAATTTAAACCATTAACTAATTTACTGGCCAATAATGGCAATACTTACATTAATTAATAATTCAAGTTTGAATGAATTCAAATGAAGTAAACTTATATCATAGCTATCGCGAACTTATCTAATGAGAAAAGTCCTTGATAAGTAAATAACATTACACTTAAAATATAGATTATCTCTCTTACACCTTAATTGTTTTCCTGTCTATATTGATTTGTTTCTCAATTTACGCTAATATTTTGTTTGCAGCAAATCTGTCAGGACGAGTATTACAATTAAATCGTTGACTTCTCGTGCAGCTATGTAAATATCGATTTAATGCCTAAATCGAGCTCAGCATCAGGACGTGTATAGGACACAGTAATAATCGTAGCAGCGCGACGTCCATTCAATTATCGCTGAAAATTGACTCTCATTAAAATAATAAAGCAGCCGGCGGCGGATTCAAATTGAACGATAACAAAAGCTTGTGTTGATTCGAGGCGACAACGCGTTTTGCTTGCATGCGATAACACCACATTCGAAATCGCAGTTCCGTCGCGGAATGGACCTTATCTTCACATCTCAACCCATCCAACAATCTCTGTAAATATCTTGATTTATAAAATCGATTTTTAATCGAAAAAATGTGGGATCGACATCGTACGAGCGCTAACAAATACGATTTTTATTTCATTCTATAAGTTTGATTTTTTGCTTTAGTTTAATTGTATCGGCTCGAAGGACCAAAATTATGTACGCCAACGTAGAAATGTTTATCATTTAAGAGCAACAAAGTGAGTTAGAATCATACTAGAGTAGATTTGATAATAACTTAACATATAAAGCTGTTAACTTACCACTTATCAAAATATAGTTTATGAGAGATATGGAATTTAATGTTAGAACAATAATAGTGCGACGTGGCATCTCCTCAATGCAACCCCAAATGCAATTGTGTACTGCCGCTCGTATCGTATCGAGTTACTGTTATGCGATGCAAACACAACGAACGACTGCCTCATCGGTTAGTTGAACTACGAATGTGTGGAGACGATGTTATTAATTTTTTTTTAAACATACAACTCTACCCTGTTTACGTCTGAGTTTTTGTAGACACGATAATAATTAAGTTATAAAAAAAGTCTTGTGAAAAAATTGTAAGGAAAAAAGTTTTCAATTTCTAAGTCTTAGTTTAATTAGGGTAAAAATTGTTTGTAAAATATTAAGTTTTGTTTGCCAATGTCTACATACACCCTATTCCGCAAAATTTAAGAAATTAAAAAAATAACATATTTTGGCAACCAAGTAGAACATTAAAATATGAAATAGTAACAAAAACTTCAAGTATTTTTAATGGTGAATATGTAAATTTGTAATTCGATAAACAAAATAAATTATTTCAGCAACACATCAACGAAATGTCGGCTTTGTTACAACGCTAATTACATCTGTCGGCTATAGTGTAGCAATGAAAGCGGCAACGCAATATTGTGTACCTGCTATCGTAAACGGCTTAGTTATCAAATACTGCAAATCCACGAGGCATATCGTGGTCGCCCCTCGCGAGCGCCGCGCGGCCCCTGTTTGGTGACCACTTGGTGGCACTGGGCGGCCATCCCGCAAATTGCTCTTTCCCAAACAAAATTGTCAATAAAACTCATCCGATTCGCAGTTAAACAAGCGAGCGACATTATTAATTTATGCGATGTAATATGGCGCAAACGTTGCCGGTGTCCTCTGTAAATTATTAATAGTGCTGGGGTAAAAATTAAGCTTAAATCGAATGGGTAGTTTCGACGGTAACAATCGCTTAACACATACACGTTCCAGATTAATTTGTAGGGCCATTGTACACCTCTGCTACCGGCAATAACAATTATACATTCGTTTCATCAGCTCGCTGAAATAACTATACTCGTAGTATCATATGAGTATAATGTATGAGGCTCATCGCTCGCGTGAATCGTTTCGCTTGAACTAGTAGCATGGCGCGCAAAGGCGATACCTCCCCCGAAATTATCCAATATTGTCTTAAGATAAAGAGATTAGAGGAATCTGAAGAAGCTATTAATACGGCTCGCTGCTTTCGAATGGCATCACGGTTTGTTTAATAAAATCGTGAATTTACATATCAAAACCTACAAAGGGGCATAATTGGACCCGATGACTTAGAAAACGTAGTGGGTGAGGCGGGCGCGCCTCCCCAACAACAAACAAAGGAATTATACCCGCCTCAAGAAACTTTTAGCAATGGAAAACGCCTTAACAAACAAACGCGTGTGTATCTAATGAAATTCCTATGGTTGCATAACGTAGTCGTACGAGCGCGGCCGTTATTAGCGGAATTATTTTCTTGGGGTAAAATCTTTGAACTCGACTGATCTCTCGGAAAAGTTGTTAAGAAAATGGGTTGAGATGTTTGTAAGATTTCATTAGTTTGTAACTATGTGGTATGCGCGAAGCATCTCATTTAGCGGGTAGGCGTCGCCCGGGGAACGAATGGGCAGCGAGCATTCGGAAACAAGCTCGCATAGTGCCGAATCACGCTGCTTTGAGCCACGGCCGGCGCGACACGATTCGTTAGGAGACAAATGTTTAGATTCAATTCCGAAGGTTTTTTCGTCTGCGTGTGATTAGTGACGGCATATTTACATCGCATTCGATCTGCACTTTTCGGTAGCCGATCCCGACCGAAATTAGGTTTTGTTGTGATACAACATTACCGTGGCACAGAATCGTTGGCCGGGTCGGATTCGCCAAAAGAATCGAATGATTTGACGCCGTTTTAATTAAAAATAGCCCGCGGTTAAGCACTGCATCGAATCGATTTCGGTTAAAGAAAAAGATATTCATTGCATATCTTTAGCGCTGCTGTAAAAAATATCAATCTTAATTTGTTTGATTAAATCGCAGCGTCACCGAAGCGATCGGGTGATCGGGGGCATTATCTCACAGCGCCGTAGAATGGGCATTTCTTATAAAACTAAAAATTTTTAGATTCCAAGGCGAGTCGAATCATTTACTGATCGGTTCGACTTAGTAGTAGAAACCAATCGCTGGGAAAGCGATATAAAAACGACTACCATTAAATAGATTCTTGGTGGCATTTAACTGAAAGGTGCCGCGTATCTGCTGTTCACTTTGTTTTTATCGTCAATGAGTTCTGGAATTTTATTATGATTTCATAACCTTTATTTCTAATACCTCAATATCGTTTTAGTTTGTAGCATATCACTAAATCCTTTGTGCGTTTTGCTACAGCTTTCCTTGTGGCATTGGGTTTTAGAATCGAATTGATCACTAGTAGAGTTAGAGAAAGACAATTAGGAATTTGACTGGTGAAACGTCGCGTTTCGTCTGCCGTCTGCCGCCGCTGGCATCGTCATCAATCGTCGCGCGACGCGGATTCGAACCACTCGCGATAAATAATGGAATCTATTAACTCGCGAGACTACAACACTCTGTGCCATTTGCATTCACTTAGAAGCGTTTAGAATGACCAACCTTGATTTGAT
>DVQH01002056.1:0-10856 GCA_018231625.1 Papilio phestus | reverse complement strand
ATTATAATAAAGCGTAAACACACACTTCTTTGTTGCCTAAGATGTCGGCAATCACAGCATATTTTCGAATAATTCTCTTTTTAATATAAAGCCCTATACTTCCGTCACTCTTTAGGCTATATATTTTCAAGCCAACTTAGGGGGTAAATGTTTTGGATAAAAACCCTAATGTAGAAAAGAGACCATAAGTTGCTGCCAACATCAAGGAAGCAAGGTTGTTATGGTTTGACATCATGTCATGTCATTTGACATTTGTAATTGATAATGTGACAAATGTAAACAATATAATAACATTTTTATAATTCCATGCGGATGAAACCGCACGGGAACAACTAGTTGTTCATATTTGTCAAAAGTCAAAATTCAAATGCATAAATGACAACCTTTCTTCCTTCATGTTGGCAGCTTGTAGTTTATGGTCCCCAAAAGCGTGACGTAAGTATATGGCTTATTATTAAAAAAAAGAAATTTGTTTACGTTTTATTATAATAGTATAGATAATACTCTAAGTTATCATTTTCTAATATATTTCTCCGTGAATAGAATGTTAAATATTCACTGCAACTGATCAATTGTTTATGTAGCTATTCGAAAATTGAAAAGTCACTTTCTAGCGTTTTCCGGTCTATAAGCCAGCGCATAACTGCATACAAACAGGCGTATGCGCACGCACGATTGATACTTTGTCTATTGTAAGTATTCTATAAAATTGGCTGTTGACTTCGTCCTCGTGACATTAAAAAAAACCTATGTTACTTTCTGATACCGTAGCTTTTTAATGGAGAAAAAATTTTCGAAATCGGCCAGTAGTTTTTGAGTTATGTATATAACAGTACAGATATCTTATTTTTACGTTTATTTAACAAAGATATAAGTGTTTAAAAATGTAATATCATTACCATGTCTTCGTCCAGTTCCCAATAGATTGTCGTTTGGCAATTCCCTTCTGACGTCACTTCCGTAACTGTAGGCTTCCACTGCAGAAGCACCTGTACAAAAACATATTGCTGTCACTTATTTCTTTAAATAGTATGAAAGGGATGACAATATGTGTTTGTACATTATGCAGTGGAAATCTACTGTATTTATGTCGACTTGTCATTCGATATTTGTATTTTAATCTTTAGCGACCTATCTTAAAATGTTTTCCCTCTAAAGGGAATTGCACGTTTCCTCTCTAGGGGAATGACTTACGCTTTCCTTAAAGAAAGTGGTGAACAGAGGAAAACTAAAATTTCACGTGTTCTCTTCTTATATGAAGAGGAAAGTAACCTTTTGCCCGCTGAAGTTATTTTAATGCGTGGAAATATTGCTAATTTTCCCTCTATTTATCTTTCTACGTCATATTCGGGGAACGAACCTGTAAAATGTAAACTTTGTCCTCATTGACGTTTTTACATGTAAATACAGCTGAAAATCATGTAAAATTATTCATCACACCATAGAAACTGCAATTAGGTCATAATGATTCATTGATTGTTATGTTTTATTCGTATTACTCATTTATACATATAATAAAATTAAAATGTCTGTTTGTAATATCAAAAAAAAAATTCCAGATTTCGGAAAGCATTATCCAATCCAAATCAAAAATCGCATTTAAAAAATTTTTGTCTGTCTGTCAGTTGGGCCGATTTCGACCTAACTTTCACTCAAGGGTAGCCGACATAGACGGGCATATTATAGGCTACTTTTTTATCCTAATATTGCGTTGACGAAGTCACGGGGAACATGCTAGTTTAATTGATGAAGTTCGTAATTCCTTTACTAGTTGGAATAGGAACGTATATTATAATATTGTCATAGGACTATTAACTCGAGTCCACGTAAAGTAAAGTGCGGTTTATTCATAAACTTAAAATATAGTCTGCAGTTCTTGCTAACTCTGGTACTACCTTACTGTTCAGTATTCGGACCAATTTAAAAAACAAAGAAAATCTTCACAGCTGTTAGTACCGGTGTTAGGGTAAGGAAACATGAAGCATGGTGTGACTGACCTGGACGCCGGACATAATTGAGAGCCGGAAGCGAATAAAAGGGCGCCACAAGCGAGTAAAGGGGCGCCCTTTTGTATTGCAATTAGGTAATGCTAAAAGCGGCCCTAATCTCTGTCTAAAGTTTCCTTAATAGTTCTTAATTGTTATTAACTAATGTGATAAAATTAACTGTTTTTTAAATTTCAACTTTGAAAATAATTTATTTTTATTGATTAAAATGCGTTTCAATCATTTTGAGTTTCTCCGGAACAACAATTAATGAAATTGTATATCTTTTTGTAACCTGATTTGCATTATTCGTGCGTAAACATAATGCAGTATAAATCGCACGTTTGATCGTTCAGGGCGTGTTAGTGACAAACAATAAAGCTTTGTGCACGAACCATGTTATCGAAGTATGACCCATTGTTATATTCGTATGAAACAAGTTTTGATGACGAACTTTAAGGGTTTCTTGACACGAAACCTATATGTTTATAATTTTTAAAGTGCATGATAAACTGAAAAGGTTGAATAAAACTATTTAGATAAATATTATTGGTACAAACAGACTCACAACGTTAAATTTGTCAACTTCGCCTTTGCCAAAAAAATGTTCTATGTTTTTCTCAAGAAATCAGTATAAAAAATATTCACACTGTATCTAAATAGACGCTATATGAAGGATTTAAATTCCCCTTCACAATGTCTTAAGGAAACAAATAAAATTGATCCATTTCTCCCGCCAATGGCGTGGCCGCCATGTTGTCGCCAGTTTTGGCGCCAACTGTCTGTCAGTGGTCGGGGTGCGTTCTGAAACATTCGTTTGACCTGTTTGCACTGACACGAATCTCGGCCTACTTAGCAGATGTATTCAATTAGTTTGTCTTAAAAAAACAATTGCCATAAAATGCATTTTTCGACACGAAAGCAGTGATGAGATGAGATGGGATGAGAAATTCTAAAATGGGTTGTGTTTTTGTTATGTGAAAACATTACATTATTTTTTTTAATTGCGTGTGCTTGTAGTAGATACCATTTTATTACGAATTCTTTTATAAATTTTGTATTTAAATGTAATAAACTATTATTTATATACAAGATAGTATTTTTTGCATGATTAAGGTGGAGTTCAAAAGTTGCATTTAACTTTATCAAGAAAATTGATTAGAAATCCAACGCCACATATAAATATTAACAAGCGTTAATGTATTTATCGATAGTTATAAATCTATGAGCTTATTTTTAATGCAAATGTAGGCTCTGTACGTTTCACAGTTAATGCATTGTACGTGTGAGCAGCTCGATGTATACTGCGCCGTTACTTCCCATACTAGGCGTCTCGAATGTTATTCTAACCGTGAGTTTCCATTGACGAAATATATGTACAAAATTATGGTTAAAACAAATCGTAACCCATGTTTTACAACGTGTATACATAATAATGCAATGGCATAAGGCATACACACTAAGTATAACTAGGGCGAAATATGGTGAAGCATTTAGTATAGTTGTTATTTCTGAAGGCACCATCTGTACAAGTACTGAATGTGCACTGAATTTGTTCATATAGCGAATGATTCGGGACACCCGGCTTTTAACTCCATATTGTCGATACGAGGAACATCACTAGAGTTACAATTCATAAGTTAGTGGTGTTCTTATAAAAATTCGCGCCTGACAATGCTTTTATCTTATTTTATTATAATTGGTTTGGTGCGTGGAAATATATAAATATTTCTATACTTTTATACTGATATAATAAAAAAGAAAGATTTGTATTGTTATGTATTGGATTAACTTAAAACTACTGGGACGATTAAAATATTCCTGTACCATTAACAAGCTACGTCATCCTTGAGTAACATAGGCTATGTTTTACTATTTTTCTTTAATTCCACGCGGAGTAAATCTTGAGGAACCGCTACTCTTACTTCTTACTAATATTATAAATGTGAAAGTTTAGATGGATGGATGGATGTTTGTTAAAGTTTGCAGCGTAAACGGCTGAATAGATTTTGATGAAATTTGGCATAGATGTAGAGGATAGTCTGGAAGAACATAGGCTACTCGCTTTTAATTAATTCCACACAGACGGATTTGCGGGCGAAAGCTAGTAGTATCTATAAAGACTCAAGCATTTAAAAACATAATCAAAAAAGTAAACCCAATCCCAACATACTAAATTTTATTCTACACAGTACTAGTTTATAAGATAAAGAACTACTTAATTGCACTATTTAACTACAAGGTGTCCAGGTCAACAAGGACACAAGTATGAGGTAATTGTTCGATGTAAGTAATTACCACCATAGTCGCAAACGCGCAAGGATATCTCGACAATAGCTTCTTGTGTGAAACTGAGGTAATGTTACCATTTTTATGATGACATGAAAAACATGATGAATTTTGCAGTGTCATTTAATGGGAAATGATGTTTTATCTAAGTTTTAATCTAAGTTTTAAGAGGAAAGATTTGTATTTTAGGATTTTTGTATGTAGTGAAATAACTCAAAAACTACTGGGCCGATTTAAAAAATTCTTTTACCATTAAAAAGCTACGTTATCAGGGAGTAACATAGGCTGTATTTTTTAATTTCACGCAGGCGAAGTCGCGAGCAAGAGGTACATATCTACATCCATGTATAAGAGCGCACAACTCAAGTTTTGATTCCTATGAGCTTTAATGGAGGTGTGCACACTACTCGATTTTTAGTTGTGCAACTAAACAGTTGAATAGACTGTGAAACAATCGATTATCGCACAACAGTTGTGTGATAGTTTAGTGAAAGATGTGCGCCCGCTCTGATATGATAGAGATTTGAATTTTTGTATGTATCGGAATAACTCAAAAACTACTGGGCTGATTTTAAATTATTTCGCCACTTAGTACCACCACTGTGTCGTATACGCTAGGCTATATTTATTATTATTTAATTCCACGCGAATAAAGTCGCAAGCAACAGCTAGTTATTTAAAATCGTATCATAGTTTTATTATTTAATAATAGTAGTCAATATCTGTAATCGCTTCCTTTATTACGTTTGTTTAAATTAAACAAGAAAACTGTGAATAGGTGTATATTATTTGAAGGATATTCGGTTCAAATGCGTGAAAATTTAATTAATTACTTTTTATTTCCCGTTTAATAACACGAAACTGTATTTATTGTTTTGTTAAATTAATGTATGATTTACTTGGTAATGTAGGAAACATTTAACCACAATTACATTAATTTTTGGTTGATTGTTTTCTCAAAAACTATTGATCTAAATACGTTTGATTTTTTTAAAATAATTATAATGAAAATATTAACGATATTCCTACCTAAATCTTTCAGGTAGCGAAAGGCCTTGAGAACATTTTTGCCAATGGGCCAATTTTATCATTGTTCTCTATATGAATTAAACAAAACAGTTGTTTGTGTTCAGATAAATTGTAAAACGAAAGTAATCTACTTACGTCTTCCGTTAATGGAGCAATTGTGACGGCGTAGATATCCAGTTCGCAGAGGAAATCCTTCGAGATCGGCGATATCGTTACTAAGCTGCCTGTATACAGCCACTCCAGTTTTAGTTTAAAAATAAATCTGACTAATTCTAATTTTAAACACTTGCAATGTTAATTTTAAAAAAAAGAACACTGTTAGTGAAAAAAAGAACGCAGTTTTAATTTTTTTGGCAGAATTCTAAGCGGCCAGTGCAAAAGCAAGGAGTTTCTATTTGAATATCTAAAGCACTAATGAATCGTAATCGAGATGTCCCAGCCCATAGGATATCACTCTTTAACCTCCGACATCTCTAATTTGACACTTGCATTGACCCTAATCTTGTTATTCAGTTATGTGAGTTCATCAAAGAAACTCTTAATTTTATCCTATAGTTCTTGAACATAGGTAAGTGTATAAATGAATACTCCATTACTTAGGTAGGTATTTAATTTAAAATAACATTCACAGTAAAAAATATTCCAAAGTAAAGTACTTAAAATATATTGTTTCTTATAATAAAAAGGTGGGGAAAAGAAGTGTTCATGAACGAGAGCTGTATTTAGATATAATTGTAAAAATAACTAAATTAAATAATTTACTACATTTTGCAAATTTGACTCACTGGGAATTATTAAATTTGTGAAAAATGTATAATCTGTCACTCGTTAAATATCGGCATCGTTAAAATCAAATAATGTCGCAATAAATTAATATTTTAGAAAAATAATAATTATTAGATACTCGATTTAATTACAAACATTCTATAATTTCTATCGTGATATCTTCGTAACTATACTATTACAACGCACAAACTTAACTCTACATCAAGTTAACTATGGTTTTGCGTTTACATTTCCTTGGTGAAGTGAATGACTGCAAGTACCGTATCTAGTAAGTACACTGCGCCTTGTATCACGCAGAGAGCGCCCACCGCTAGGCCCACCTGGAAACATTAATAATACGATTAACATCCGTACTTAGGTATTTCATTGGTCAAAAAGCCAGACCATTAGTGGAAAACAAACGACTCCTGAACGACTAATGCGACCTCAAGTTTTTATCATTTTATCAGGTAGCCGCTTGCTCGTTTGCCACCTTATAATATAAAAAAAAACAATAGAAATAGAACAACGATAATTCTTTATAGGTTTCACAACTACCATTATTGGTGATTGCACCCATTATAGGATTTCGTGATTCGTGATGGCTCACATAATCTTGCAAGCTGTTTCATTTCATGCTTCGAAATGAGATGTTCGCAAAATTTGAGGTTACAAGTTGAAAACTATTGGGTGACTAGTCAAATATGCTCTTTGAATATATATTCAGAATCTTAGTAAGCATTTAATTGAATACGAGACTTGATTGTTTTGATAGACAGTGATCTGTCCACCGTAACGATCAAATTGTATTGTCATCCTGTACATTGTAAAAGTACCTGTCTCTCAGCGAAGACGAATTGGAACTGGTGCTCGCCCTGGTATCCACCCCAGTAGTGCAGCGCCACCGCGCCCACAGCTATCCACAGGAACACGCCCACGAAGTTCATCACTATGTCGCCCAACGCACTGGAAAATATACGGTACATTGTAATTAAACTGGAAAAGGCAGTAGATGTTTTAATAAATTTTGCAGCTATTTATAAACTTAACTTGATAACTGGTGTAAAATGTGAAAATACGAGTACTACGAGTGTGCTAGAAAATTGTTTCTCATCCAATGAATTTTTGTAAATCACTCAGAGAAATAAACGTCTTTACATATTCTTATAGTATTTAATTGTCTCAGTGAAACTCTGATCGATATTCCGTTAGTTGCCGAAATACCAGATTAATTTTTATGAAAGAATAACAAGTAATAACATACCGTTTATGCTCAGTGGTACCAAACAAGAAGGTGACGACTTGAACGAGTGTGTAGATGAGATAGCCGACAATAACACCAGAAGCGACGATTTCTGCATCAGGGTTCTTCTCCTCGTTGAGGTTCCAGGTGCCTCCAACTCCGAGGAACTCGCCATTGTAGCCTGTGCGGTACAGCACCAGGATTACAATGTTTAGCACCTGGAAGATAAACACATTGAAACAAATGAACAATGAGACGGGATAGAAATAAATTATTAGTTTTTTTTTTAGTTTTAAGGTGCTGCAGATAGTAAAAGATGTTCGTTCTGAAGCAGATACGTTGGTACCGATCTGACCAAAGTTTGTCTTGACCAGTGTTTCGGAGAGTTACTAAAAGTCAGAAATATTCCTCTTGGTTAATCAGAAAACAGATTGAAAACTTATTATTGAAGTGAGGTAT
Source organism: Papilio phestus (assembly GCA_018231625.1). NCBI lineage: Eukaryota > Metazoa > Arthropoda > Insecta > Lepidoptera > Papilionidae > Papilio > Papilio phestus. The sequence continues at coordinate 3,086 of DVQH01002056.1, read as the reverse complement.
TCTTCACTCCGAGCTTCTCGGTGGGGACGTATAGTGAACTGGTGATGATGATTCTTCACTGGTATTTAATTATTTTTTTTGAGTACTTATCCGACATTTTTCATTTAAATTACCATCAACAATCAAACATTTAATTTATTTTCTTAAAATGATTGCTCATCAAACTTTATGTAAACAGCCTGTTCTTAATAGTCTATTTAGAAAACAATTCTCAAGTATGATTTCATACAATTGGAATCGCCATTTGTTGACAGAAACCAAATGATAAGTTATCGATGACGAGAATTAATGATATCATGCTTTTACTTATCTTTGAAAAATGTATTTACTTCACCTGTACGTTTGTTGTTTGTGTAGAGGTTTTCAATTATCTTGACGGCTCGGAACATTGGTCTAGTCCCTTTACAAAGCCTGTTAGGTGTAAATAGATGGAAGAGGGCGCAGTTCAGCGCGCAACTTAGCCGTCAAGATATTTGAATAGAGGTATACATGTAATACCGTCACACGTACGACACTGTTGTGTTTTTGTCCTTGTCTCTTTCAAGGAGAATGAAAGAAATGACTATACTAATGCAAATGTCATGGTAGTTGCCCAATGTTTCATTACAACATCAAACGTAAGAATGTTAGCTTGATTTTTTTGTATTGTTTTTAATGTAAATGACCATGTTCTCAGCTATGGTAGAGTAACAAAAAACTACAAAACATCAACAAATTGGTACTTAAACATAAAACTAACAGCGAACGATTCAAGACATATAAAGATTAAATATTACGGTTTGCAAATTAAATTTCCACATAAATATTGATCATAATTAGTCAAATCTAAATTATTTCTTTGAATTGAAAATTTTTGCATCGTTGTAACATTTCAATACGTTGTGTCCAGTAATATTTGGTTTAGATAACATTGTTAGTAAAACAATAGAAGTAAACAATTTAATTCAGGCTCGCGTTAGGTTTTGTGGTTCGTCGCAGTTTGACCGCCATGTGCTCGTCATCAATCAAACTGCTTCGAAATTTTGACCGCCGTCTGTACTCATTGACATGACTGATGATGGATCAATACAAAACAACAAAGACATCGTTAAACCCTGTGGTTTATGCATGTGTTATCCGTGCACGCCTACCAATAGTAACTTATTTCGGTATAGCTATTGCTCGGGACCTTGTCCGCGTGGAATTAAAAAAAATACGGCCTATGTTACTCGCTGATAACATAGCTTGATAAATGATGGAAGAATTTTTAAAATCGGCCTAGTAGTTTATGACTTATTTTGATACATACAAAATTATAAATCTTTCCTCTTCATAATGTTATAATAGTATAGATATGACACTTGCATTATCATATTGTCAGCATCTTAGATCCTACATCTCTAGACTAGGTCTAGGCTAGCTGTTATTAATATGCTACTAACGTAGATTTTGTTACGATTTCCTATGAAGACAGTGCGATACTCACGCTCTTCTAACGTCTAGACATATATCGTTGATTTCAGTCGATCGTAGCGGTGTCGAAATATGACTTCTAACAAACGATTTTATTCGGCGCCCCGGACATTGTGTTCAATTGGTATAAAAGTCATCTGTCGGGGCAGAAGTCAAAACCCAAATGGCTCTCCGTGTATGTACAGGACACCTAATTAGTAGACATTTCATGCAGAAATTCCAAATTTTTTTGGTATCATTTTTACTGACGCTCAGTGAAATTACGTAGTCACCCCTTATATTTGACACAGAATATACTTTAAGGCAATTTAGAATTCAAGTTACGATAGTATGAAAGATTAAAAATTAATTTTGTTTCAATAAATTAGTTAATGTGCATTTGAATCAATGTATTAAATAAACAATGCTACGAGTCATTAGTTCGAATAGAAACTGTTTAACTGCAGCAATGAACTGTCGTTTTCACTGGATGTTACGTAACCTTGATATCATACCACGAGTTTCATTTTACAATACAAAAATTACGCTAATAATCATTTAAATATCTTAACTTGCATCAAAAATAATAACGTTTATGATTTTACAATGTTGTATAATCTCTGAAGTAATAATAAGTGTATAGACAGGAATGAACTAAATAATTATAAGATACTATCTGTTCCCGTGCGGCTTCATCCGCATGTTATAATAAAAACTTTATTTTATTGTTTACATTTGTCAAATTCTCAATTGCAAATGTCAAAATTACCGTTACCATAATAACCTTGCTTCCTTAATGTTGGTACCTTGTAGTTTATGGTCCTTTTCCCACATAGAAGTTTTTTTCAATACCATTACCCCTACATTTAATACCTTAAAAATATATAGCCTTAAAGCATGTCGTAAGTGACTTTTTATTAAAGAAAAAAATATTCACAAACATGCTGTGATTGCTGATTGATCTTACGCCACAAAGTAGTGTGTGCTTATGATTTCTTAAATTAGTATAGATTTACAAAACTAGAAACTTGAATAGGTTTTCATTACAAGCTCGTAGCTGACTGTACACTTTTACAAATAGATAGGGCAGTTGAAACTTCAGTCACGTAAACGACTGACATAATTTTGACTAATGAAGTGTCAATCATTTTTATTCAGAAAAGATGTCATCCTTTCTTTGTGGTCAACTCAACATTGTCCATGCATCCTTTATAGGTCAATACGTGAACAACCCTAGGTAGTCAGGTCACAAGGTTATTGCCCTCTACTACGTCATCACATGTTTTTTTTATTACAAAATTGCACAGAGTCGCAGAGGATCGTGGCCAGTGATAGAATTAGCGCAAAATTACATTCCCGCCGGCAACTTGCTCGCAACTTAATGAATTTCGAAATACCAGGAGTTAGCTACAGGAAATATTTTGTCACATACCTTCATGTTTGTAGAGATTTTTTTTACTTTATGCTACTAATATTAGTTGTTACATGGATTTAAGATCTTATTAAAGTTAAAATCGAGTCAGTGTAGAATTTTGGTTTTACAACTTTTAGATCAGTTTTAGCCCCTTAAAGAGTGTATTTTTCCATGACTGCACAAAGTTATACTATTATAACAAAGCGTAAACACACATTTCTTTGTTGCCTAAGATGTCAGC
>DVQH01002055.1:0-10859 GCA_018231625.1 Papilio phestus | reverse complement strand
TTACTAAAATATATATAATCATTTACTGTTTTGTACTGTTATAGTGGTAAAATTTGTACCATTAAGAAAACGTTCAAGAGTAGGTGTCGAATAGTCATCAACTAAATTGCTAGATTGCTAGATAGATTGCAAGTGCTGGTTTATTTATTAAAAATTATATAACTAAAATAGTACAACAGTTAAATTTGTACCATTATAAGAACTTCTAAGAGTAGGTCGAATAGTCTAGGGAGTAGAGCGACTAGCTAGTTAAGACCATTGCCAAGTCCTAGGTTTATTAATAAAAAAAAATTATAATCAAAATCTTACATTGTAATACATTTCTTGTAATCAACGACAGCGGAGTGTATGTATAAATTGCCGCTTTTAGTTCCAAGCCACATAGTAGGCATTATAGTAGAAGTTCTTGCTTCAAACACGGGACTGAGACGATATGTCTCATCATCGTACGCGGCAACGCCTTGTTCCGGTACATCTTCTTGCACCTCCACAACTAGAATATTATAATAATAGATTTCAATATTTAATATCAATATATTAAAAACATAAAAAATAGCAAGTTTCCAGTTAATCATACCAATATTATAAATGAGAAAGTTTAGATAGATGGATGGATGTTTGCTAGTTTGTAGCCTAAACTATACTGAACGGATCTCGATAAATTTTGGTACATATGTAGAGGATAGTCTGTAAGAACACATAGGCCACTTTTGTTTTTTTTTTTTAATTCCACGCGTACGGACTCGCGGGCCAAAGCTAGTATTTAACTAAATTTATAGGATGGTATGACAGTAAAATTGGCGGACTTATTTTAAAAACGATATTTTACTTTTTTAAATAACTTATTCTCCCTAAACCTAAAGTTTGCGAAATCTTGTTGATTTAAATACTTGCTGCTTGCTAATTTTGCAAATGCGAAGAACTTTTCCTAGGTATGTAAATGTTGAAATGAAACAGAAAAAAGAATTCAATTATTTAAAACGAAACATTGGTAGTTAATTGTTTTGTTAACTGTTCACTGTTTGTAAACGTTTCAAAAACTAGTTATTGCTAATAACATTGTTTGTATCTGCTGGAATTTTGTAAATAAGTAATGTTACTACATTCCAGTAAACCCGTCACTTTGACATTTACCACGTACATGGTTTTTGTAAGTCGCCACCAAATGTCACAATCAACTTTCAAATAAAATTGTTTAGTTAAAAATGCTTTAGAAATATATCTATTTGAGAATATATAATCCATAAATTATGTATGAGTTAAAATTTAATTCACCTATTTTTCTGACTATAATTGTTTCATTTGTTTAAAAAAAAAGCTGTGCGTTGTTTTATTAATTCTGCTGTTTTTAGTTGTTTAGTCATATCATCCTATATAGTAATATTTAAATTTCAATATAAAAATAAAATTCATTTTGTGCAGTGTGTAGTTTTAAGACTTTTTACGTAAATATCTTATTCGAAGTGTATAATATTGTGATTAGTTGGGTTATACATCTTGTGATATTGTTACTAATGATGTATTTTGTTACAGAGTTGTGTCGGGTTCCCGCGACGCTACACTGCGTGTGTGGTCGATACCAGACGGCCGTTGCCTTCGCGTGCTCGTCGGCCATCTTGCGGCGGTGCGATGCGTCCAGTACGACGGTAAAGTAGTCGTCTCCGGCGCATACGATTACTTCGTCAAAGTATGGAATCCAGATACCGGTGATTGTCTTCACACTCTCGCAGGACACACCAACCGTGTGTACAGTCTTCAGGTAAGCTGATAAGACCGACAAGCATCTGATCCTGTATAAGTGATATTAAATTCGCACTTACTAACGCCCGTATCAACTTCAAAAAGTATCATAAGATGTAACTAAATGTATACATTTCCAAGACTTTCAACAGAGGCACTACAGCCGCGGGTGGTCCTGGGCCTCGTCCCGTAAATTTCTTCAATCAGTCTATCTACAAGACTTTAGAGATCTACCGAGTTCTTTTTTATTTTCTATATCTAAATTTGTTTTACGTAATTTTTACAGAAATAGTTTATTGTATAAACATTTCTTTATTTTTTCATATTGCAATGTTAACAAATAAGTCATGTTTGTCAAGTTTGACGGTATCCACGTGGTGAGTGGTTCTCTGGACACTTCGATCCGCGTTTGGGACGTGGAGACGGGCCAACTGAAGCATACTCTCACCGGCCACCAGTCGCTCACCTCCGGTATGGAACTGCACTCCAACATCCTGGTCTCCGGGAACGCTGACTCCACCGTCAAAGTCTGGGACATCTCCTCAGGTCATTGCCTGCATACATTGTCTGGTATGTGCCACGCTAAATAGTACACAAAAGCGATATAAAGATAGTCGGTGAGTGGGGTTTCCGGTGAGTCAAATTTCCCTGTCTTTTTTGTTTAATCTATAGATATCAAATTATAGCTTATTAAATTAACTACAATTTGGTATGTTTAGAAATAAAAAAAATGGACTGTAGCATATTTGCTATACCCCTCACATATGGTTTGTACTATTTTGATATTAAACTCGATTTCAGATTAGTTTATTCCACACTAACTGTTATAAAGTATTGAACCGGTACTTTTCAGGACCGAACAAGCACCAGTCGGCGGTGACTTGCCTGCAGTCGAGCAACCGTTTCGTGATTACATCATCTGACGACGGTACAGTGAAGCTGTGGGACGTGCGCACTGGCGAGTTCATCCGTAACTTGGTGGAACTGAGCTCGGGTGGCTCAGGCGGCGTGGTATGGCGCATCCGAGCCTCCGCCACTAAACTGATCTGCGCCGTCGGCTCCCGCAACGGCACCGAGGAGACCAAGCTTCTCCTCCTCGACTTCGACGTGGCCGGTGCTTGTAGGAAGTGTGATGAATAGCATAAGCTTAACCGGCGCCTCATGCGCCGATACGTCAACTTGTATGCACCCTGGCATTGTTAAACGTCTCGCAGCCCTCACCATTCGCATATTTCCCTGTTAGTGATCGATGTGTTCCACTGTAAGGAATATTCTAAAACCTCTAAGTTCGTAGAAAGAATGTTGTGATGTGTTCCACTATAAGGAACATCCGAAAGCATCTGATGTGTTCCACTGTAAGGAGCATTCTAAAGCATCTAAAGTGTTCCATTGTAAGGAACATTCTAAAACAGAATTTGTAGAATGATTGTTATTGATCGATATGTTTCACTATGGGAACTGTTCCAATATTCTTTTCATCGTAAATCAAAGTGGAGGGAATGTTAGTGCGTTGTGTGAGGTAGGTTGCGATGTCGCTGCCAGTGGATGTTCGAGTTGTGCGCTATGTACCCACCGGGCCCGACACCATTGTTGAAGGACTTCTGTGTATCCATGTTGTACTCTGATTACCTGCATCTATACGATACCATTTACATACCATTACATATATTCAAATCTAGTAGTAATTTGTAGAATGTATCTAATCATATTCCGTAGCACGAAGTGGTGGCACAATTGTTTATCTCGTGTCGCCAAATTTTCTGTAATATTGTTGAATGGTTTATTATCCCAAAGAATAACGAGTGTGTCGCATATTAGTTTATAAGTTTTATCTTTATTGAGAAAACTTTCTTTAAATTGTCATTTTAAAACAATTGAAGGCTAATTGATTGAATTGAAAAATGAAGCAATATTTTACAAATTAGACGTAAATAGTAGCAATTTACTTTCTAACGTGATGTCTCACTGCCGAAACATCTCTGACTCAGTGTTTATGGAGAATGGGTGAGTGTGTTTCTGTAGTGTATACTCACGGTTAGATTTATTGTGTCTTAAACTATTTTTTTGGGGGATTTTACATTTGTATTGGCTAATTGTATCATATTTTTTTTTAATATTTTCTGCTTAACTCTATGAGCAGTATTAGGAAATAAGTTTGTTTTAATGTATTATGTTTAATTATTGATTTTGCTGCAATTTAGCAGCAACAGTATGTTTTAAATATCCTCAATATCAATGATTTTTTAACCTTTACATTGTGTGTTATGAATTCAGGTACTGTCTATTATTATTTTTAAACGTTAAAATTAATTCATTGCTTGTTGATTATTTTTGACATATACATATTTAGATATGATCTATTTTAAATTGTTTAATGACGGCTTGTAAAAAAAAAACAATTTTCCACTTGCACTTTTCTCTTAGCATAATATGATACATTCAGCACAGCATTACTAATAGTAATAATTTATTTTATTTTTCGCATAATAACTTATTCAAATCTAATTGAATAAGTATCATAAGAATGTTACAGTATTGTTTTACATATGTGTAACATATTTTCACGACTGTTGGGCGAGTGCAAAAGATCTTGGAGGGTCTCGAAAGGCGGCGAGCACCCTACCAAAGTTAACTGTGTAATGTATATACTAACAAACAATATAGTTTGTGACCCCGCGGTTGCAAGTCTTCTGCTGTGTCTGATATAAAGAATAATTAAACGAAGACTGAAGCATAGGTATAATATAATATTTAATGTATTAAACTGTAGTTACTGTACCACTACACACCACCGTATCGAGCGAGCTTTTTTTTTGCAGCCGCCATAATTAAATTGTTTTAGTTTAGTTCTAAGTTTTTCTTATATCTGATAAAGTTTTGTAATTTTTAAATCGCTGCTCGGATGCAATCAGTCTGAATTATTGAATGTAATAAATAACAATCAATCATTAACAATATTGGACATAGTTTAGTCTTTTTATCTAAATCACTTGTAAATTATAGCCTAATGCAGATGACAACTTTATGGTAATAATCATATTCATATCATAAATTGATAATTTTAAAATAAATAATGTTTTCCTCATATCATTTGTGTTCGTAAACAATAAGTTTTTATGTACTTGTAATATTTATTGTAATCGTTCTTTTAACGGAATTATTTATAGTGCAATAACCTTATCTGGGGACAATAGTGTAACTAAAATCGAGTAAATTTTGTCTTGTCTTTTTATATATTAGATATATGTATCTTTTCACATTGGGCCAGATAAGTTTGTGGGACTATAATTGCATGGCCAGATTTTAATATCAATTGCAATATTTTTTTTTAATCATTTTTAGACTTTTAAAATAACATTTACATCACAAATTGTTATCTTTACCAGCAATATCGCGTGTTGTCTTTTTGTATATCACAATAATTGTTTTAATATTGAATTGAAGGAAGAATCTTAATTTTATCGACACCTTTACAATGTAATGCATCACAATTTATTTATTTATTATTTTAATCAATAGGATAGTCATATTTGAATGAATTCAGCAATAAGTGCGTTTAGGAATAAAGTTGCTTCCTCTTATATATCGGCATTTCAACTTTTATACAACGGACTCAGATATCCGATACTTCTATTGTTAGTCGCTTTGTGATCTCCATATTTATCTTATATATTCGACATTTGAATATTAATAATAAAACTGTTTAATGGCCACATATTTCATTGGTAGAATCTTATTAAAATTTACCCTTTTATAATATTAGATATGTGTAACATTTAGTATATAGTTGATGTAAGCTAATTTAAATGGCGTTTGGCTATTCAACGACACCGTATGCGTTTGGAAAACCTTAGTTCGGAGCAATGTTTTTATCTGTTACATTTATTTGTCTTTATCCGTAAATTGCTTTTTATTTGTAATAATTAAAATAAAAATAAAGTCAAGTTGTTTTCAAGTTTCTTTTGGTTTTATTTTGATTTTTTTATATTTAGTTGTAAAGGTTTTATTTGTACTTTTAGCTTTTAAGTATGCATTTTTACTTTTATTGTGAAATGAGTTGCATGTATAAGTTGTGTATACCGGTGTCGCCTGAAAATAATACTCATAAATAAGGTAACGATATGTTTAACGTCCACATATATAGGACTTGTAAAATTTATGTTAATTAGAATTGAAATTCGAAAAAAACAATGTCTTGTTATTTTATTGTAATCCTTTGTTCTACAATAACGCATTTTCATTATTAGCATTTTACAATTTCATCCGCCTTTTCATACATATCCTAACCCGAATTCCTATCCAATTAGCTGGCAAACTTATGCAATGTACTGGTATGTGATTTCGCCAGTAGCTGTCATGTCATCTACTACCCCAATTTTCTGGCATGTACTGAAAGTTGTCGGAACCACAGCGAATGGAGATCCACGGTCTCTGCCGACCTCTAAATAAATAATATAATTTTGTTAGTTCCAAAAAAAAAACACTTCATAATTTACAAATTTAATGATAACCAATAGTTTTATGCACTTTTAAACCCTTTTGTTAGTACTTAGAAAAGTCTAAATATCAGTTGTCCGGAACGACAGTATTGGCAAAGGTGATGGCTGGACCAGAATATACTGCAAGATGATGGAAGTTCATGTTTTCGAATACAGGTGGCGTTTCCATAAAAATACTACCGTTGGATAACGCCATCTATGAAAGTCTTATAACAAAGGTAATTTTAAATACTGCGTACTAAAATTTGTAATAATGAATTTTACTTTGTTACTAAAGAATAAGCTGAATCTTAGGAGAACGATAAGGCCCCACAATCACAATAATTTCATAATTTTTTTCATAGAGAGTTTTGTGTGTGTGATAACCCATAGAAAGACTTAATTTCTATTAATCCGCTGAAGCAACGACCCAAACTGAGTCTTGACCTCCGATATTAAACAACACCAGTCGCCGAGTGCCGCCTGTCCTGCGCCAGCTCTTGCCAGTCGGCCGCTTAGAGGTTCCACTATAACGTCGATTTTACATTTTAAGTAGAACAAGTTTCTTGCCTTAAATTATCTTTCAGATCTCTATTTTCTTTCATTGTTAATTACAACACAAGTTTTTTATAATGTTAAATATTACGTATTTACTTTGGTTACATTTCTCAAGTGTCAACTGATTGCTAAAGGAATATGTAATTACTTATTAAGTGTAAAAACTATACTCGTATCATACTTCATACTAATATTATAAATGTGAAAGTTTAGATAGATGGATAGTCTGTTAGAGTTTGTAGCCAAAACGTATTTCGATGAAATTTGGTACAGATGTAGAGTTAAGTCAGGAAGAACACATAGGCTTACTCACTTTTGTTTTTTTTATTCCACGCGGACGGAGTCGCGGGTGAAAACTAGTCTCGTATAACACTGTTTTGACGTAAATAAGATACTTTTGTTACAATAGAAATGACAATTAGTCATATTCTAGTTGGTAAGGTGATTAGGAATAGGGAATTATGAAATAAAACCACATTATTTGATCTATTTATATATTCATTCAGACAACGGTACAATGTGACAATAACGAACTTAAATATTACTGAATGCAATTGATACAGACACTACACATAATTTTAATGAGATAAACCGCCACTAAACAATTTGCAATCTTTTAATTTGGTTACTGTTCTACATGACATGCATAGTTAATCGTTACATCAATGAAATACACCAATTCGCATAAATTGTACTTGACATAGACAAAGTTTGAAGAAATTTCGATCGCGCATTACTGCTCATCCGAACAAATCCACTATTTAATACAATACGGTGTAGGCATATCACTAGATTATTACCACTAACAGTTTATAAATAATGACACTGAGATAACATCGTATTCATTATTAGAGAAGTGATTAACATTCAGACATCGAAGACAACTTACTCTGATTCTAAAACATACATTTGGACAGCGCAAAGGCGCTCCCGTTGCAATTATCTTACATACAAGAAATATCTTTTGATCAGAAAGGAAACGTAAAAATATTATCATAACGTACAGTGACATCAGGAACACGGATAATTAAAGAGAAAAAAAAATCTTAACAACAATAATCGAATATTAACATAATCGATATAACGACGTTACATATCGAAGCCTATTATCGTTTAAAACATTTTTATATAATAACTTAAATTATTTATAAATATATGATAATGAATATTTTGTTGCCATGTGGTGAACTGTGTTATAATTAAAATGTTGACGACTGTATGGAAACGAAGCTGTAACATTTCTTATAAACACGATCACCACTCACCACATAAGCAACAAAATATGACCATGGTTTTATTGATATGCATAAAATCATTTGTTAGAGCCAAAAGCAATGAAGGTACCAACGTTATAAATATATCGACACATCAGGAGTAACGTTACTTAAAACTAAACAGTCACTTGAATTGCAACAAAACAATTGAAAAAGAACAAAACCTTTTTTGGTTATTTGATAGTTCATAATGTAAATAGTTTGAGCCCATAAAAGGCGGTAGTAATTTTAAACTAAACAAAATAAATACTTCGTTATAATGAAATTAGTTACTAAATAAAAGAGTGTGCTGATATGTGCACAGGCTCCTACGATTTAAACATAACATTTTATCACAAAACAAAAGATACTAAGTGTGGGGGAGTTGTCATGCAGTACGTAGGCGATCATCGCCACCTGCGAGTCGCCAGTAATGATTTTAATTAGCTATTTTAAACTATAAGCAAACGTGTAGTACTTATAGTTGCCAACCAAAACCGCCGCTTGGGTTTAAGTTTTACATTACTACATGTAATCTTTACTTAACTATCACGAAAATAATATAGATCACTTAATTAAATTTAATCGAAATGTTTTTACCGTCCAGTACAATAAATAAATTAATGTTTAATTACAACTATGAAAACCAAATCTGATACAAATTGAACGCTCCCGTTCGAACAAATGGCACATTGCAATGTCTGCATTGTTATCCAATGGATTTCTCTCATCCTTTATAAAGAAATATAGAATTAATTTTGATGCCGAATAACTAACGCTTGCCTATCAGGGTATTACCACACCGACCAAATATATAATTTCATGTAAATTTTTTTACTATATAATATGTATTTAATTTTCATATAATAATTTTGAATTTTTAATATTCTATCTTTTATAGTTAAGCCCGTTCTGAGCGGCCGCGTGGCAGTGTGGCGTTGGTGTAGTGTAGCGCGACTGAAGCAGAGGCGGAGGTTGCGACGCTGCGCCCCCTCCGCAACCTCTCCCCGCACCCGCCCGCCCCACTGCCACAGGCCGCTTCCCTCCGATCGTCGTCGCCCCGTCCCAACACTTACTGTGGTCAAAAATTTGGAAGGCACTTTCTACTTGTCAAAAATTTTTAATTTAACTTTTTGAACACATTAGCCTAGACTTACATAATAGAAAATATGCGTAGTAACATTTACCAAAATCTACGCAATTCGCCCGAAATGTATAGGCCGTTATATATAATTTTTTTTCTTTAATTTCTCACCTAAAATAACTTTCCAAAAGGATAGCCAAATAGTTTCAACACTAGATCTGAAACGTGAAAGTATTCTTTTAATAATTTGGTCTTTTTTATATACTATTCCAAACTTGAACCGAATCGGACAATCCAAATTCCAAACAATAGTGAGATATCAAGGCCACTTGGAGACTTATTATAAAGTTGCTTCCCGAGCGTGTCCTGAGACCACTGCCGGCTCGGCGGGGCCACGCCCTCACCTCAACACGTCACAACTTACGCCAACATTATCTAAACCATGGTATACCCTTGCGGCAAGAAGATACTACAAAATTTTTCCCGCCGAAACTATGAAACAAAACAACTCCGTATCCAGGTTAGGTGTTGGTAAAACAAATTTGTACATGTACACCTTACAAGAAAGAGATTCTCCCGACGATAGCACAGAGAGATCGCGACGATGGTGCCGCTCTCAACTTACAAGAGTGGGCTTGTTGTTGGGCCAGGTGTGCCATCGTGGGCTATAATTAAATTCTACAAATTGTTACACAGCTACTACTAAGTGAATTGAAATGTTTAATACACTACCTAATCGATAAGTAAGTTAGCAGAGCAGTCGCTCGGTTGTATATTTAACGCTTGGCGATTTGAGTGCTTCTAAACCTAAGGAAGTCGAACCCATTGCCTCTATTGATTAACCGAACAAAGAAAGAAACAAAGTTTAATCATATTCAGTTCGACGAAATGTGGAATTTCTTATAAATTAAGACCAATGACAATCCAATTGTTAAAAAAAAGGAAATTAAGGCATGCTGTCTTACTCTACGTCAAGAGTTAAAGGAGAGGACGTTCGGTTAATAGCCAGAGGAGGAGCTCGCCTCGGACACCTAATTTAATCTAACATTTGGAACAATCACTACTGGCTAAGGATACTCTATATTACATTTGGCGATCACTAGGTCTACTAGAACGTGAATCGCTGCACGAAGAGTGAACAGCGTACGGCAAGCGACACTACAACACTTGACAGAATGACACCGAGCTCACGACACAAACTACCGACACGTCGTATCATTTAAATGAATTACATCTAGGGCTAGTTTATAATTTTGTCTTACAAGTATGTATGTAGCTGATTTATAATGTATAGGTATACCGAACAGTCTTTTTGAAACGGGCCAAATGTTTTTTTTAATTTTGATATCCCTACGTTAATACATGGATCTATATAATTAATTTAAGCTTACAAATTTTATGAGTGGTGAACTAGGCGCGGGCGGTGCGAGCGTGACGCTTCCGCCGCGCCGTCCGCGCTTATAACAACTACGTCACTGGAACACGTACACCAAAGTAAGTTTATTAAGAAAATAATTATTAAACTAAAGATAATTTTAATACGAAACATGAAACCTAAACAACAAGCATTATATTGCACAGCAAGTCCACTTTAAATAATAAACGGCATATTTTTATAATAGATATCGATGATCGATATGATCGTAACCCTTGAAATATCGTGTTTAGAAGTAGCCGACGGAGTTCCGGTTCGGAACGAAGTAAGGGTAAGCGGGCAGCGGGGAGCCATGCGGTATAGGCTGGCCG
>DVQH01002054.1:0-10860 GCA_018231625.1 Papilio phestus | reverse complement strand
ACAATGTAACTAAAGATTTAAGAAGCGACAACCTTTCTGCATCTCATACTCCTCAACCCCATGTGCAAGAACGAGAGGGATACGAAGTGTTTGAAGGCCACGATACACCTGGATTGACTGAAACAGACAGAACACCTTACGAAGTTTCAAAACATAGTAAGTTAACAAATTATCATGCAAGACACATAACGCTAAATTGTTTAAAAGCTCATGTAAACTGAATACTATATGATTTTACTTTATAATCATTTTTTTTCCTTTTCCTATGGTTATACATACCCGCTTATTTTTCTATTCACTTGCATACATACTAAAATACCCGACAAAGACATTTCCCTCTAGTCCGTAGTAAGAGTAATCAGATTTATCTCGAACAGAACCGTCAATTGGTCACTAGGACCTCTCTATTAATTTAAATTTTAAGGGCTTTGAATGCGATAATTATAACATTTTTTTATAGGCGGTGGTTACGAATACTCCATGCCGCCGCCGCCACCGCCTGTCTACCACTCGGCAGCGCACGAACCTCCCGGCGGTGGTTACGAGTACGTGGCCGAGCGCGAACACCATGGCCTAGGCATTGCTGATCTCTTTGATATATCGCTAACTGGTATCGCTTTCCTGTCATTCGGCATGTTCGTACTGCAGGTGTTGATGTGTATTACTATGGTAAGTTTAAAGAGCAGGTAAAATAAAACCCGTAATTGGCATTTTAATATAATTGGCACAGGTTTCATCTTCAATTGTTGCTTTCCAACTGTGTTTCAGCAGTAAAATACGTTTTTGTTACATATATCATATAATACTAATATTATATGTGAAATGCGAAAATTTAGATGGATAGATGGATGGATGGACGTTTGTTAGAGTTTGTAGCCTAAACGGCTGAACGGATTACGATGAAATTTTGGTACAGATGTAGTGGATAGTCTGGAAGAACAAATAGGCTACTTACTTTTGTTTTTTTTAATTCCACGCGGACGGAGTTGCAGGCGAATGCTAGTTAAATTGCTAGTTAATGAATATTTCCTTTCTTTGTTTACTCTTATATCATAATAAGAATTGAATGCCACTCGAGTTTTATAATTAATATATAAATAAGCCTAATGCTTAATATCGGTGAATGGACAGAGCGACCAACAAACACAAGTCATGCAAATGGTAGACACTGGTGATTCGGTGAACGTGGACGACGTGTTCCGTACCAAACGTGACGCTGGACGTGACATTGAAGATAACACGCAGAACACGCGCAACTCGCTAAGCTCGCTCAACACGCTGACACGCTACGCACTGATGGCGGTTAAACCACGCGGCACTCAGTGCTTGTACCGAATGCTCTGTTTGGGAAACAAACGAGCCAGAAACATGAAAGATACCAATCGATACTGGTTGCCGCTTTGGCAGTAAGTGTTTTTAATTAAAAGCTCTAGTAAATAATTTTAAGAGTGGTAGAGTCATGCATCAAGAGGGTTGTTATCACAGTTTCCTTAAACGGCGCAGAAAAATATTTGCATTTGTATAATCGTTGACTTCTATGTAGGTTCATTAGGCTTTACTATATTAAAACATAAATAGCTTACATATGAGAAAAACTTTGCATTAATTGATTTCTGGACTGTTAACAAACAGTATTTTACCCGATTTCAAAAACATTGCAGTTTCTTAAATAGGCTATTTTATTCAAAGAAGGCAATGGAATTAATCCTGTTGTCCTTATAGATTTGATAGTACTCAACACTTGATTCACATATATTATGTTGGACTAAAAATTATACATTTGTTATGTTTTAAATCAGCGGCGGCGTGTCGTGGCTGCGGGGCGGCGGGCTGGGCGCGCTGCGAGCGGCCGCGCTAGGCCTGGGCGGCGCGGACTGCGACCAATTCTACTCCAAACACCATTGTCTTTCATAGAAATGTACATGTTTGTAGCAAATAATGATTTTAAAAAGTATCTGTAATGCATTTGTTTTTACAAATTGTTAATATTTGAGCTTTGGCAAAGATGAAGTCATCATCTTCCTCCATACCTACTCCCGTAGGGACAGCGCAGCAGGTTTTACCATAATAAAAATGAAGTGATTTTTGTAATTAACTAAGCATTTTGTTAATTGCTGACATCTTTAATTTTATGGTTAGCCCTATAATTATAATAGTTTGTGTCAATATACTCATATGGCTAAAAATGAATTAAGGAAATAAAAGATCATTATATTTAAGTTTATGTTTATTTATTGTTATCGCTATTTAATTAAAGTTGTTACATTTTTTTAAATTATTTATCAATAAATGTTTAACCATAAGCAACACAAAAAACGTTATGCAATCAACGACAGTCAGGTAAATAGTCATTATTCTTTATCTTTATTATGCTTACAAAGAAACGAAAGAAAAAGCTGATTTGAAATGTTAAGAAGCTCAATTACGCTTACAAGAAACTGTCTCCATTTTTTAAAGTTTAAAGGATTCATTTTATATATATATAAAACTATACAACAATAAATAAGATAATAGTCACAGTTTATTACGAATAGATAGATCATGTAGTGTCAGAATACCAAACCCAACAATTTATCACTAACATGACATTAAACAAATCATACTACTTCAGTGTTCACACCTGTGATATAGGACAAACCAACAGACGAAGTGCCAAAAGTAGCGAGTTATACAATTATTATGTATATTTCACACTATAATTAAAATTGTTAACACATTACAAATATTACGAATAACATAAATACGGCGACTTATCGGCGACTAAATAAAAACGTTGGCCATTTTTTAATTTCATACACATAATTTTATAGAAATTAAAACATACCTAACGTCTATAATACTATTTGTATTTTTAATTACACCATGATTTAATATTTTAAAAAATTCTTGTCTGCCGTTTCTACACAATTTTAAATAATTATGATCTTGTTAATAATACTAAAATGAAATCTAATGAAATTAATTAGTAAATATAAACAGACTATTACGACGTGCATACAATTTTCTTTCTAAATTACTATTTACTATATGTACATAAAGTATTTGTATTGTACTTATATTACATTTGTATGTCAAGTTAAAATTTAAAAATTAATTTTTATCTACGAACGTCTAGATTAAAATGTTATGTACTATAATACATTTCTATGGCAAGTTTAGACAAATATTTACATTTCTTATCAAAGCTAGTAGTTATTGGAATTAGAATTTTAATTCTCTTATTAAATCAAATTCTTTAATGTGATAAAAGTGAAAAGACAAGCATCTACATTGACACATGGTTAGCTACATGTGAAATGAACGCAAATTAATAACTTTAAAATAAAAAAAGTAAAACATTGAATTTACGGCGTAGATGGTAAAGTCACAGGAGTAAAAACACAGCCTAGTGGGCCGTAGGCGTAAGGATTTAAAAGTGAATAAGTTTGAGGATTATGCCCGAATATTTGTCCAGGGAATATCCCTTGACGCTGGGCTATCTTCAAACGCGACGTTAATTGCTTCTTCCATTTCGTTCTTCTGTTCTGAAACCATGTTTTTATTTGAACTTCTGTGAGACCAAGTGCCTTCGATAATTCCATTCTTTTGGATACGCTAAGATATTTATCCATTTTGAACTCTGCTTCCAGCCGTTCGAGTTGTTTAGCGCTATATGCTTGCCGTGGCTTGCGTTCCGGTCCCGCTCTTCTAGGTCGTCTGTTGTTTTTGTCATCTAAAAGATAAACATTAAGTTATTTATGTACTCCCGGATTGAATAATTATAGCCTAGCTATTGTAACTTGTACGTCATATTGAACATATTTGGTAGAGCTGTTAACAAAAAAATATTTTAAATTACATAATCGTTGCCAGTGTGGAGAACAGTTGTCCCCGTTTACTTGTAAAGACACCCCTAGAGAATCTACAATGTAAAATGGATTTAAAAACTATTTCGTAAAAGGCAATGTTATTGATAGCTGCCCTCTAGGCCTAACCTAGATCATCGGTCGACTACAACCATGTTTTTAAGCTGTTAAAGCAAGCGGTTGTTGTCTAAATATTTGGCGAGAACTTAGCATTAATGTCATCGTAAAACTGGTAATATGTATAACATGAGTGACAAAATGCAGTTACGTTAAGAAAGTTCATATTTAAATGGTAATAAAACAAAGCCCATTTACAAAGTAGCTACTCTCACTTAAGACAAATACATGGTGAACTTTTTCTCGTGTATACTAATCGGAATTGTCGCGGGTTCTCGTTAAGTGGCTATAAACACAATCAGAGTGTTTGCGCTGCGCCCGCGCAGTTTGCCGAGTCGCATGTCGTTGTCGTTGCGGAGTCAACAGAGCATTGTAGCCGGTGTATGGCCCGTGATGGCCGCGCTAACAGACCGCTAACGATTTACGTAAGCGGCATTACGATTTACAAGAACCTTTCTTATTTGAACTGGTCGTAAGAAAATCGATTAAAAAATAAGCGTTCCTCGTATTTATTTTATTCACGATGTCTTGTTAGGCTTTTTGAAAAAAAAAGAAATTGAGATTAGAGAAAGAAATTGAGAGTAGAGATGAAAAGCTCAACAAAAATTGGGTACCAATTACTGTAAAAAAAAGTATCAGTCTACATTTTTCGAATGGATTCAAATGGCCTATTACGGTTTCATAATTTTTTTTTTGCAAAACTCATTATTCGACGGACGATGCGGGTTCGCCACATCCGGTGACAAACATATAGTTTAAATTTCTCGCCTCGGGTTATTGCGGATCATTGCGGGTAATCGGGAGCATTTTTATTTACCCGCAAAGGAGGGTAGATTCGAATCCCTGTCGCGCTTTGGTT
The DNA here is from genome assembly GCA_018231625.1 of Papilio phestus. Taxonomy (NCBI): domain Eukaryota; kingdom Metazoa; phylum Arthropoda; class Insecta; order Lepidoptera; family Papilionidae; genus Papilio; species Papilio phestus. Next base: position 6,039 of record DVQH01002054.1, on the reverse strand, counting down.
TCGCGTTTGGAACAAGAACGGTGCAGGGTGCATCTGCAGACAGCATCGCTGGCGCCTATAGACTTGACAGAACTAGACTTGACTCGATTGACACAGATATCAGGCACCTGCAGGCGGTGAGGAGAGCGTCAAATTGGTAAGTGCCACTATATCCTCCAGTATCCCCTTGTTTTCAATATTATGCCTTCCGGTGCATACCTAGTTTAAGGGAAGGTTGTGTTGCGGGACACAAACCCGTCGGATTCGGTACAGACATATGCAAGTGTTAATTAATAAATAATAAAAATTTACTCATAGGATGACATAAAAAAGACTGTACTATACACACCAGTACCTATACCACACCAACCCGCATTGGGCCAGCGTGGTTGACTAAGGCCTAGTCACCCTAACTTAGGGTAGGCTCCGAGTCCCTCCGTGGGGACGTATAGTGGGCTGGTGATGATGATGATGATAATACACACCAGTGTTAACCTATTTATAAATTTTAATGACAAAAAAAATTCTTCGCATTAAATTCTCGGTGCATGAGATCATACAAATATCGAAATGTCGAAGAAGGCGAAGTTGGTGTTATCTATTAAAGTGGTATCGGGCGCTGTTCTAGCTACAGATCGTTAAGGAAGTGTACAAATAGGCATTGGCTTTGTTGGTGATTATCGTCGCGGCAGCTGTTTGTCAACACCTCGGTGCGAAGTCTCGACCACCGTCGCTCGTCGCGACAATTCGACGAACATCTTCCAACTATCGCGAGAACCGCGACGTGAACGCTTTATTAGTTCTACATATTAGTGAGCTATGACATTTTTTTAACGTTTACACTTATTTTTTTTAAACAGATGATTAAACTAAATAAACAAGCTTTATTTTATCTCTGTCTGATGTATACTAGTTTTAATCTTTGGAATTGCGTAAAGAAAATTACATTCGTACTTATTTAATCGGTGAAATTAAAACTAAATAGTATAAAGTAAGAATAAATCAAGAATTTTGTAAATTTCACTGGAACTAAAGATTTTTTATGAATTCAATTTGTTTTAATTCTTTGGGGACTGGGAGATATTGGTATCTGCATGGGACACCAAGTAAAAGTCGAAGTGTAAAAATGATATCTTTGTTACTTTAAATAACAGATGGCAACAATAGAACATTTTATATAGTTTTATTCAATAGTAGTATGTAATTTTTACGGAACTACGAGTATTTACTTGCACTAATATCGCTATTTGTATAAACTGTTAACTCACTTATTCACATGTTAAATATGCAAATTATATAAAGATTTGTATTTGTAGATTTTATTTTGGCATATTTTTAACGACGCCATTCATGGCCGTAGCCAAGAGGGACACGAGAGCATCGGACAAGAGTATCGGAAACATGTTACAATAAGATTAAAAACTATTCCGACATACTATAATACTAAAAATCTCTTTAGATCTACATAGATAAACTTAAAACTAATTTACAATGTTAAAAATTAGACTATTTCTTGAGGCATTCCTTCTAGAATAAAAATCTACCCCACTGTTTAGGTTACCCTTAATAGCGACGCACTTGGTTACAATTAAAGTAACATACTGTGCTGTACATTCTTCATGTTTGTGATTCGTGAGTTGGTGCAATACGGTAACACGTTGAGTCGACAGAGAAGTCCGTTTATAGCCCCCCTTTCCCCGGACCTCCGGACCCGGGTCCCCAGGTTTGGGCCATTCCCGGACATGGCACCCTCACACTAATTTATAGCCACTGAAATTCCGAGGTGCGGTCTACGTGGATATGCAAACAAAATAACTAAAGAGCTTGTTAATCCGACTTGTCACGTATTCTAAACTGTCAGTGTGGTAAGGGCTTGTGATGTGGGATTTGAGCACTTTTTTATTTATTCTTAAGTGTACCTTTAAAAAGTGTAGTAAAACTTGCAATTACGCATTTACAATTCAAGACTAATTTCAAATGAGCTGAGGCACTTTATGGAAGCAGTGCGCTATTTTCCTTGCAAATCAGTGAGATCATTTTTTATTAGCAGCTATATTTGATTAGAACAGACCAGGTAACTAAGATCAAACATTTTAAATTTTGATAAGTTGTTTTTTTTATTTTAAATGGCAAATTGCTCGAAGTTACGCCCGCTTACAACAGATGGGTGTCTATTTAATTTAGACACGCTTTATAAAGTAAAATATTTATATAACTAATGTAAGTAAAGTGTGTATAAGCGATTAGATATACACGTAATTAATGAAACACGCAAATGTAAGTGAAATATGAGCGGAGATGAGTGCTAGAGGTTAGGGATGATTGCGTGTGCGTTGGCGGAGTGATGCGTGAGAACAATTACACTCGGGTGTCGTCACGCTATATTTTAATGGTGGGTTTACATTGACGAAATACATGTTATCTGTTTATTATTTAAAGATAATGAGAAGGACGACAAACTAATTTAATTCAAGTGTTTCGGCCGAGAATGTTTACGCCTAAGGTTGCCTATTTGTAAACAATTTAAAAATTCTCGATAACTAATAAAACGTACTAAACTTGAAAAAAATCATCAGATGAGCAATGCAGTTTGCACTTCTATAGTAAAACGTCTCATTTTTGGTGCAATGTCAATTCCTGTTATTGTTAATTCCTAGATTTTGTACAAAAAAAAATCTTTTGGCTATTCAGTTATGTCAGAAATTTTGAAATATCGCGCACAATCATACAATGAATTGAACATTAAAAATTTTTTTTTATTGGTATGACTAATTTCCGTGGTTCATTATTAATCGACAAATTCAAAATGCCGACGGTATATTGTTGCCGTGATTTAAAGGGTATATAAAAAACACGGGATTTACCATAAAATGTGGTGGAGGGTTGGTGTGTGGCCAGCCAGTGTGCATACGCATGTCCTGCGAGCAGTTCCGCGCTGTTTAGTGCAGTTAGTTCCTGACAAGTCGACGTCGATGATACTAAAACAAAACAACATGGTAATATATTTTGATTAACTATATATTATATGTTTTTGTAAAAAGTTTTATTTTTTCACATACATTTTTATTTATTCTAAAACATTGCCCTATATATTTAAATTATTTCTAATTTTGTAGGGAAGGATGTTTTTGTAACTCATTACTTAGGTGCTTAAATGTGAAATATCAAAATTATTGCTGTAGTCTGAAAAAAGGTGTTTTTTTCTGTTTTATTTCTATCCTATAAATTGAGCGTTTAAAAATTAATTCTTAAGTATTTTCTCCTATGTTAATTTGAAAGTCACTTAAACAAAAATGGGAAGACTACATTTAAGGAAAGATAGGAAAGGAGGCCTTAAAAATCCTTAATTAAGGGTTTTAAATATACTTGCTTACTTTAAATAAAGGAGCCAACGTGATTCCTATTAATCACTCCTATTATAAGAATCACTTTTGTACATTATAAAGTGGCTTACCATTATATTCATCAGCAGTTTCTTCGATGCGATCACGATCTTCTTGATGCGTTGGTTTTTCAACATTTACACTGTGATTTTTGTTATTACCCAAAATATCGTCTATTAGAAAAGTTTTACTTTTAGTATCACTTGATCTATTTAACTTGTTCGTCTCACTACAAGTTACAATAGCACTTTTATCACGTATTGCTTTTTTAGGCACAGCTTTATCCAAATATACACCAAGATTTTGTTCGAAATAGAATACCCCGTCGGGTCGGACAAATGGGTTTGACAGATTGTTATATTGTAGGGCACTATTATCTCTTGACGATATTCCATTGTTTTCACACATAACATCAATTGTTTCATTTTCACTGTCATATTCGGTTTCCGATTCACAATCGAGTGATTCTTCTTTCTCTACTGCGTAATTATTGCGTTTTTCGATAACTTTAGAATCCGAATCATCGCATGTACTCGATATAAAATTAATCGAGTTCATTTTCACCGATTGTACAAATTATTTCATGACTGATAAAAAAGTTTTCAACAAATGATGAATGGTCATCTACGGTTGAGGTTGTGAGGGTACTAAATTTTCTCTCTTCTGCGATCTCGCGCTGGTAATTAGTTCCGAAAATAGGTGGCACCGGTCGAGCGTTAACGGAGGCTGTAGGTATGACCTCGCAGTGATTCTCTAACGCTACTGGCTGATCAACCGATGGAGGGGACTGCGCCATCTTAAGTAGGTGGGGCCTCGAACACCGGCTGTGAAAATTCACACCTTTCTTTTATTTGATAACACGTTGTATGAGAGGATTTTATCGCACAAAAGATCTCTAAAAGCTTATGATGAGCCCTCGGGGAGAATATCGCCTTGTTATTTGATTGATGTCATCGATTCGAATGATTTATTTCGCAGGTAAATGCAATTTAAATGGATGATAGAAGTCAAATAGTTGTGTGCAAGTTTCATTACGGTGTATGTGAGAATATGTGCTTTTCGTATCAGAACATTAACAGTATAAAACTTAACTCATGATTTTTCTTTGGTCTTGTATACCTTATCGAATTAACTCGTTGTTAATAGGTACACATATTAATAATTTTTAAGAGCAAACAAGTCTGAGGAATTCCAGAGACCTATAAGACTAAGTCGGCAGCTGGGGTTGAATAGGGAGGTTAATTAGGGTTAACAAATTCGGCACCTCCAAGCCTTCGAGCCAAAACTCCATAACAACTCAATTTTAATATTCTAAATTTTTTATTAACTATCACCACAATATGTAGTAGAAATAATTTCTTGGCGACTATCATCGATCTAACTGTGAAGATTATCTTTCTTTTACATCGTCAGACATTTATAAATCTTTATTCATATAAGAGATCGCCTATCAGGTAATCAAATTGCCTCTGACTGCAGATATGAGCCTAATTTTGGTACTTCAGACTCAGACCACTAAGTTTTTGCAGCACGCCCTCTATAAACCTAAGCCGTTAAGTGTAAGTTGAATTACAAAACAGAGACATATTAAACGCCATCTTTTGAATGTACAAAATAAACAACTCTCTGGGCTCTAGTCTGGTGAATTTAGACATGTTAAACTGATTCATCGACAGATGGCGGTGTAAAACGTAGGTTACCAAATATTTGCATGATTTTGTTATATAGTTTTGAATTTGTAGAATGTAATAAAAAAAATCTTGCTAATTCATAAACTCAGGGAAGTGTTTTTATTTCTTTACAATCTTCTATTGAATTTGAGGTCAACAATGCTCAGCAATTATTACAAGTAGAGTTTCATTCATACCCATCTAGAGTTACCAAAATAGGTATAATGAAAATGAAAATCTTTAGTTATTTTTCTTTTTAATCTAACAAAAAAGCTTCAAACGAAAAAAAAAGGTATGAGAATTAAAAGCGAAGTTCATGTTACAATCTTTTGTTTAATAAGAATATTTGTTCTTTCGTTTATTTTAACAATTATAGACAAATTATCGCTCTTGATTTTTATACAATGTAGAATCAATTGGCGTTTGACACATGCAACGCCATAAAATATGTACGAAGAAAGAAAAATGTTGCTTCATTATTTTTTGTTTTGCGTTCTACGAGATAATATTTTTCACACAAAATGTGTTTTCCGAGTTGTAGGTACTTTTCCAATGAACGATATTTTGCGAGGCTATAAATTATAAGCTTATAGCTTTTTACTTTTTTTACAAAAAAGACATCCTTTTTGTAGTAAAATTCTCTAGTGTTGTCACTTACATTACAATATTTACAGAATAGTAAATCAAATACAATCTTTATGGTAACATTTCTAATACATTTTTTTTAACAATAATTAACATTTTAATCTCTCATTTGTTTTAATTTATTTTACTTCTTTGCCATTACTTTTACGTCACGCACACTTATGGCATTTCAAAAATGTATATGACGATCTATCTACAGTTGTCACATATGAGGTTTCCGAGTTTACAGTTTAGGTAAGATAATTTTATAATAATATAGAGTTAGTGTAAAGTTAGTTATTACTGTACATAATATCATAAACAATTAAATTCGCTATATCTTATGTTTTATACCTAGATAGGCAACATTCAGTAAATATCCC
>DVQH01002053.1:0-10862 GCA_018231625.1 Papilio phestus | reverse complement strand
AAACTAAGCTTTCTAATGATATAAGTAGCATAATTAAATGTTTGCGAATCTCCAAGCCAGAGAGCCTTAAAGTGAAGCGTTTTTGATGAGATCTCGCGCTTGGCTCCACCGCCATTTCTAACTCATTCACGTTGAGTCTTTCGGACTCACGTCGTACAAATCATCCCTCTCTAGAGGTCGTATAAAGAAGAGTTAAACAATACTAACCCTTCCGAATGGACAGAAAGGGCTTCATTTAGTCATATGGCGCGCCCTGCAAAAGCACGACGTCCCCGAACATTTAGTCAACCTAGTCAAAGCGCTTTACTTAGACACAAAAAGTAGAGTGGAGTGTGCGGCCGGCATCACCAAACCATTCCCGGACGACGTAGGAGTCCACCGAGACTCCACGCTTTTCCCACTACTCTTTATCCTCGTAATAGACCCTGATACCACAAGTATCCAAAAAAGCCTCCATGGACTCTAGTGTACGCAGACGACGTTGCCGTGAAAGATACAAATTTTCGAAAACTTGTAGCCAAAGTCTAAGCGTGGAATGACGCACTCAGCCGTCATAAACTTAAACTCATTGTCAAAAAGTTGGAATACCTTGCTCACTACAATGCAAACCCAAACTATGTTACAATTACCGGTACCCTGCCCAACGCCCGACAGTTTAAATACCTGGGCTCCACTATCCTTAAAAATGAGAGCCCAGAAGCAGACACACAAAAACGCATTGGAACACCGTGGTGTATGTGGCAACAGCTGACTGAAGTTCTCTGAGACCCAAAAAATGTCTCGCCGTTTCAAGTCTAAACTAAAGTCTACAAGACGGTAGTGCGGCCAGTAGCGCTCTACGACTGCGAGTGCCGTCCAATCAAAGTGATGGAAATGAAGATGCTCAGATTCTCAAAGAACATCTCTAGACTCGACAAAGTCTCTAACGAGATGGTACGAGCTGATATGGAGGTAGCACAAATTGAGGACAAAATTCGTAAACAACAGCTCAGGTAGTATGGCTATGTTTAAGGAGCTGCACCCGACCACATTGCCAGATCTGCACCGGATATGAAGGTTGAAAAAAAGCGACTGAGAGGCCGACCTAAGCTACAGATCAAGCAATCAAAGAAGACTTCAGCGAGCTACAACTGGCTACCCAAGAAATGATAAATAGGAATAAATGGAGAACTAGGATAAGCCGACCTCACTTCAAATGAGAGTTCACCGGGGCTCTCATTGCACGTACTCAATTAGCGGTGCGGTGCTTTTTAGGTATGCAAATTAGCAATAAGTTGAAGAGCTTGTTCAAGTGTCCAGTTCGTTACTTTCGAACGGATAAAAACAGAAAAAGTGAGTAGAGACGAATAAAGGTATCTAAAAAAGAAGAATCTGTTTCTAGATAAACATGGATTTTGACGACTTGAATCGAGATTAGAAGCTGATATTATGTATGAACCGTTTACCGCAATCTGAACTCACATCATTTTTTAAAAATCATCTTCATTTCACTATATTAAGACACTCAATGACACCAAATGAATTCATGTTATACAGCAAGTATATTTAATTTTAAACGCGGAGCAAAGAATGCGTCCAATCGTCGATGCTTGCTTGCAACCAGTACTAATCACAGCCGTACAAGACACTAATGGCGTTGCTACCACGCGATTGTGTCGTATCAACTCACGCGTTTGATGTCGTTGATATAAACATATTCAAGCAATTAAGACTTACTCTAAGAAAAACTCGCAAGCAAACGAAAGCCAAAGTGCATGTTTGTAATTAATTTAATAATGAGAATATCTTCACTGTGTGATAAATGATGAAAAACAACATCAAACATTGCTCTACCTTGATTAACTCAAACTAGAATATGCTTTTGATTGAGTGACTGATCTAGTCAAATGTGACGAACGCATTTCGAAAGCATGGTGTTATAGAAAATCAAGTCAACCTAGTTAGTGCATTCAACACTAGCAATAAAATTCTTTGTGTGGTCGGCATTACCAATTCATTTCTGGTTTATCTTATTTTCGTGCTGAACACTGTCACCAGTCGTATTCACTATTCACGTCCAACTAGTTCTTAAAGTTTTTAAATGTAAAACTAACTAAAAGATGGTGCTCTTCTATTTGGATAGAGAACATTACGATTCCTCCCCACAAAATAAATTTTTAACGGAATGTGCAAACTACCGGATATAATTAGATTGCTCACAAACACCATCAAGATATTCGAACGCGTATTCAAAGGATGAATTAGTTAAATTATAGAAGTTAACATAAATCATTGCAGTTTTGGCAAGAGCTAAAGCATTATTGACGTTGCCTATGTCGCCAAACAATTGATAAAAACATCGTAATTTTCTTCACTAAGCCTAAGGTTTGCAAGAAATCTCCCAAATGGTGGCAAACTTCTGCATAGCGCAGGGTTGGCTACCCAAGTTTTAAAACTGGGAAAGGTTAGCGACAGTTGATAGAATCAACTTGATACCTTGACCGACTTGTCGCATAAGTCTGACGCCGAAAAAACACCATAAAAATAAATTCGATTTTTCTATCTTGAACTTAAGGAAACTATCAAACATGATAGCATTGAAAATGAAGTCATTTTAGTCGCAGTTAGATTACTGATGATTGTTCTACTTGTGAGCTCTAAGTTATACAGCTTCTATTGTTTTATGTTCAAATTCGATCTGCTTCAGCCACATCTCCTCTTCAATTGGACACAGATCGCTAAGGCTAAGCAGTTATAACATATTTTCTACGTAATACTCCATCATAACCAATAATTAAGTTATACTGCATGTTGTTTGGGCCACGGATTTATAAATATAGAATGATCCGTTTTTTGTCTGTCACCTAATTCTCTTAATAAACGCGTAGAACATTTGGACTGAGGCTTTCCTTAACTTTTTTCTTCCTGTTGCATTGTCGGGCTATTCTTGGGATAGCCAAGTAACATTGATTCTTAACTTTCGCCACTATTATATTGGTGTTTAAATATCTAGTCATTGCAGTCAAAGTGCTTGACGTAGAAAATTGCAATAAAAACCTTAAATTTTTTTATAATAACTAGCAGCAACTTAATGTTTTAACAAGACTTGCGCATTACCATAATATTGGTGTTGTACATTTGCAGTTGGTATCAATAATTATTTTGATTTTTAATAATTTCAAAAAACTTGTCAACTTGAATCTAATTGAATAAAAATTTGACCAGCAAGCTAACAAGTGCGATTATTTAGTTTTAGAGAGACTCGGTCTCAAGAGACCAATCTCTTTATTGTTAAAATTTTATTTATTCCACATTTTACCAGGCTAGCTTTAGTCTTACCTTTTAGGGTTCCTTTGCATATTATAAATGACTTACCTTGCAATGCATTATAAGTAACTTACCTTGAATTGTTGTGATTTTAGTTATACATCAAACCATATAATTGCAATAACTAATTAATTTGTACGCTTAATGTAATGTAACTTAAAACACGAGAATGTATATCTCTTGGCGCGTTTAACAAATAAAAAAAATATATTTGAAATAACAAAAACAATGATAGCGTAAATTAATTATTTTTGTATAATTTGCAACCTTGTTTGGTTCTTAAAACAAACTCGTCAATATACAATGACGCCGTCTGAAGTTAGTTTTAAAGTGGAAAAGTTGAATCACCAAATCACGATTTTTTTCTGCATCGCTTATTTATGTTTTTTAAAAAACTTTTTATCTGCATTTTAAATAAAGTAGAGCAACATTCTCAAAACCCTTTTTAAATTTTTACTAACAATATAATATGGTAAGTCGTTCACCCTTTTTGCAATGTCGCAAAATTTGTTCAAAATTACCAAGCCACTTGTGGCAATACATTCATTGAATTAAAACGCATGCGCAACATACCTAACACGAACAAGAAGGCTGGTTAGTAGAGGTGGAAATTCAGGATCCCGAACAAGAAGTAAGAGCTTCAAATGTAAATTATGATGAAGTTTGAGTAGGAAAACCCGTTTGGAGTAAAGTTTTGTTTGCTAGAAAATGGGTTAAGAGTGAGTGTCTGAGTTAAAGCTCTTGTACAATGAAGATAAAAAATGAAAAAGTTTACTTGAGAAAAACGAGCAGAAAATGACTTGTTAACATGTTTAACAAAAATTAATTTTATTTATTTGACAAGTCACTTTATGCACTTTAGCTATGATAATCAGTTTTTTTAATTTTTTTATAATAATGCGTAAAATTGCAAGCGCGACTTACCCAAAAATTATCAGTTGACGATTGTAATTTTCTTGACCGAACTGGTTGGTTTGAGTGCCAATGTCGAACAAAATAAAATGTCCGCAACTAAAACAATCTAAAGTGCATGCAAAAAACAAAGAATAGCTAGATAAGTTTGAGCATTCTCACCAAAAGTAGAGAGAGAGAGAGAGAAAAATTGAATAACAACTGGCAAAATTTGACATCTTCAAAAATTATTTTATTATATATTTTGCAAGTCACTTAATGCTCATGTACCGTATCAGTTATTTTCTCTACTTCTACAAACGTGACTTACTGAATACAAATTGATGAAAGTAATAAACACAGACTACTAGATGAAGTTTAGTAGAGATGCAGATAATTTAAGTTTTAAGCCAAAACATTTAGTTGACCTAGTCACAGTGCTTTGCAGTTTGAAGCTGATACAAGTAAGTCATACCCGGTTTGCATAAAAGTCCATCAAGGCTCTGCGCTTTCTACACATATTTTTATTCAAGTTAACCCTTTCGCTTCTAAAAGCGCTATCGGGACGTATGTGTTCCGCTCAGTCAATTAACGATATAAGACTTATTTTTACTGATAATCTTTGGGATCAAAAAGGTTGAGTTAAAAAAATACAGCTGGAGATTTTCTGTGAAATCTATGGTTCCAGACGTCTTCGCCGTAGCAAACGCAAATTCGCGAGCGCTCGAAACAGCATGTCAAGCGAACATGATGCACTAAACCGAACAATTGTTGAAATTCAGATAAACCAATGTGGCTTGATCATTGACAAAAACATTTAGATGATTTAGATGCTTTGCGTAGAAAACGACTTAGGTTGCAGTATGCAGCTGATACAAGTAAGTCTTACCCGGTCAGCATATGAGTCGATCAAGGCTGGGCTTTCTATACTTATCTTTATTCAAGTTATTTAGCTGAGATAAAAAGATATAGCTGGAGACCTTCTATAGAATATATGGTTGCAGACGGCTTCGCCGTAGCAAACGCAAATTCGCGAGTGCTCAAAACAACTTGTCAAGCAAACATGTCACACTAAACCGAACAATTATTGAAATAAAGATAAACCAAGGTGGCTTGGTCATTGGCAAAGACATGTAGATGATCTAGTCACACTGCTTTGCGTAGACATCAACGTAGGTTGCAGTATGCAGCTGATACAAGTAAGTCTTACCCGGTCAGCATATACTTATCTTTATTCAAGTTATTTAGCAGAGTTAAAAGGATATAACTGGAGACCTTCTATAGAATGTATGGTTGCAGACGTCTTCGCCGTAGCAAACGCAAATTTGCGAGCGCTCGAAACAACATGCCAAACGTAAAATGACACACTCAGTTGTCATTCACTCAAACTCAGCTGAGTACTCAAAAAATCGGAGTACCTTCTTTATAACAGTACAAACCCAAGTATTATAGCATTGAAGTACCTTGGAATGAATTGTCAAAGTTTTGTCGTATCAAGTCCAATTTCGTGTGTAAAAATAATGCAGTTTGGTCAATTGCTTTCTACGGCTACTACTCAGACATTAAAAACACTACGCAAATCATACAAATTAATAAAAATAAAAACCATTTTACACGACAAAGTTTTTAACGAAAAGTAGAAATGCGCAAGGAAAAGGCAGTTCTATGCTAAATAAGTATGCGTAAAGCAAAAGCGGTTTTATTTTCAATGGCTATGCGTAAGGCAAAAAACGGCTCTATGCTCAATGACTATGCATATAGCAAAAAAAATGGCTCTATGCTCAATAGCAATGCGTAAAACAAAAAACGGCTCTATGTTCATTGACTATGCGTATGGCAAAAAATGGCTCTATGCTCAATGACTATGCGTATGGCAAAAGACGGCTCTATGCTCAATAGCTATACGTAAAACAAAAACGGCTCTATGTTCAATGACTATGCGTATGGCAAAAGACGGCTCTATGCTCAATGACTATGCGTAATGTAAAAGGGCTATTTTTAATGGCAATGCCTAAAGCAAAAGCGGTTTTATTTTTAATGGCTATGCGTAAGACAAAAAATGACTCTATGCAAACAAACAATACGCAATGAAAAAACAGCTCTTTGTTCAATAACTATGCGTAAGGAAAAAGACGGTTCGATGCTTTATGACAAAACCAGTTGAAAGGCTTTAAAAATTTTTACTCTGGTGTGGTAATCGCTGCAATTTAATGACGTTAAATCATTGACATGAAAAATTAAACTTGAAGCATCACATAACTCTAAGTGATATCGACAGTACGCATATTAAAGTGCCATTGCAAATGCAACTTACTTGGTAAACTAGAAGTACAAACTAGTGATGATAATTTTCTAGCTAGTTGATGACAATTTACTGAATCAAGTTTCCTGTCGGGGATTTGAGTGGCAACTTGCAATAGAGCAGATCCCAATGGCCAAAATTTGGTTTGAGTTTGAATCAGTGTGCAGTGAAGATGAAGTAGAGTGAAGTGGTAGTAGTGTGAGTAAAGTGGTCGTAGTTGGTGTAGTTGTGAAAATGAAAAATTACGATGGGTGTTGAGGGTCAAAGTTAAGATTGAGTGATGTAGAGCTGGGTGTTTGGATTTTAACAAAACTCAGTATGTCAAAGTGTTCACGGTGAGATGAATAAAATTTAAGTCGAGTGTAGAAACGGGCTCAAGTGAAGCGTTGACAACAAACAACACTACGCAATCAGCAATATTATGTGAAATATTAAATGCATGTAATGAAGAATTGTAGTGGTAGTGATGAAATGCAACAGTGTGTTGAGTGTCAGTACTTAGAACTACTGGTGCAAAGTGCAATCGGTATTCAGAGAAGATAAAGTTAAAAGAAGTGGTTATGTGGTGTGGAGAAAGTGGTGCGAGACCAAGTGGTGTTGGCTTGATTGATTGAAAATGTTCACACTATGTCAAGGTTTTTTTAATAAAATAAAAATAATTTAAGTTGAGTGTAGTAAAACGTTGGCAACTAGCAACAATTCACGATCAAAAAATGATAATTTGAGAAAGATATTGAAAGTGTGTATTGAAGTTGTAGTGTTGAGGGCTACAAAGTGTGTTGAGTGCTTAAACTTAAGACTGAGTGATGTGAAGCTGGTTGAATTCTAACAGTTGCTAACACTCTGCTAAGGTACAATGAAATAGTAATAATTCAAGTTGGTTATAGAAAATGGATGTAGTAAAGAATTAGCAACTAACAACACTTCACAGTTAACAATGATAACTTGAAAGAGATAATGAAGAAGTCTATTGGAGAGTTGATGTTGTGGTGTGGAGTGCTCAAACTTAATGAAGTAAATAGATGACAACGATGAAATATGAACTAGAGATTGTGTGAGAAAAATTGAACAAGACTTTAATGGAGTTGATTTTATTCTATGGAAACCGCTCAGATACTACACAAGTAATGAAAGTGATAGATATGAAGATTACCTAACATGACAAAGTCTCTAACAAAAAATAGGCTGTGCTAAACAAACAATGGTTCTATACTCAATGGATGTAGGTAATCAAGTTCTATTGCAAATGCAACTTATTTGGTAAACTTACACAAAGTGTTGATGATGATGGTTTAGCTGGTTGATGATGGCTTAGTAGACTAGAGATTCCAGTCGATGTTTCGAGTAGCAAATTGCAACTGAGTTGTTGGTAATAACTCGAGTTTGGTTGAGTAGTATAATCTGCAATTAGTATGCAGTTGAAGTGAAGATGATGTAGAGCAAAGTGGTCTGTGACTGAGGGCGCAGAGCAAACCCGTTGGCAACTAACAGCAAAGATAGTTTGAGAGAAGTATTGAAGATGTGTGTTGACGATTGTAAATGGTGGTGGTGAAAGGTTATGATGTGTGAAGAGTGTTCAAACTTAGAGTTGTGTAGTTGTATTGGAAACGATTGATTTATACGGATTAATTTGATGTAACGAAATGTTATTGGAGACTTGGTGGTGAGATGTTATAGAGTATGGTGAGTGTCCAAACTTAAGGTTGTGTAGTTGTATTGGAGACAATTGATTTAGACGGATTAATTTGATGTAACGAAATGTTATTGGAGACTTGGTGGTGAGATGTTATAGAGTATGGTGAGTGTCCAAACTTAAGGTTGTGTAGTTGTATTGGAGACAATTGATTTAGACGGATTAATTTGATGTAACGAAATGTTATTGAAGACTTAGTGGTGAGATGTTAAAGAGTATGATGAGTGTCCAAACTTTGGACTGTGTGTCTTGAATTTTCAAAAAAAGATCACACTGCCAAGGTATTCACAACATCAATCCACAAGCATCAATGACAATTTGCAAGAAGTATTGAGGGTGTGATGAAGGTGTGAAGTGTTACGATGTGTGATGAGTGTCCAAACTTAGGGTTGGGTAGTTGTATTGGAGACGATTGATTTAGACGGATTAATTTGATGTAACGAAATGTTATTGGAGATTTAGTGGCGAGATGTTATAGAGTATGGTAAGTGTCCAAACTTAAGGTTGTGTAATTTGAGAGAAGTACTGACGGTGTGATGAAGGTGCGAAGTGTTACGATGTGTGATGAGTGTTCAAACTTGGGGCTGTCTGGTTGAATGTCAACCGAACTGTTTACAATCGCCCGAGTTTGTCTTGAGTGTTGTAACGTACACTTGGTGTGATGTTGTGTAGTGCGGTGACGACAAGTGATAGAGCAAAGTGGCGCGGGGCTGAGTGGCGCGGAGCTGAGTGGCGCGGGGCTGAGTGGCGCAAAGCTGAGTGGCGCGGGGCTGAGTGGCGCGGGGCTGAGTGGCGCGGGGCTGAGTGGCGCAGAGCTGAGCGGAGAGCAAGCAGAGACGTCCGAATCAAACCAGTGAGTAGGCACAAATGAACATTTTTGGTTTGCAGCACCCAGCACCACGCGAGCGCCTTGCTCGCGTTTGTTTCTTTAGCCCATCCCATTCGTTTAATCAGTGAGTGCCCCTCTTTCTCAATAGGTGGTTTCTCTTCGACTCTCGTTCTCTTTTCTGTTTGCTTCTTCCTCGATCACTCTTTCACTCAATTTTTCTTCCCACTAGTTAGCTCAGAAAACTTCGTCTACCTCTTATTGGTTCTGCCCATCTCGGATTTCTTCCATTCACCCATTCTCCTCACTCACAAATTTTACGGATAGCAGTTTTCCTCTCTCTCTCCCTCTCTTCATTGCTAGCGATGGCAGTATTTCTTTTTATTCTGTTTTTTTCTCTCTTATATGGCAAGTTTTTAATCGTGATATAGGAGGGGCTTATGTTTGCAATGGGAATTTGTGTTTGCCGTTCGGATATAACGTGAGCTTCTTAACAACTAGTACTTATTGATAATGCAATAAGTCTCATCCTCTTTCTCTATTGGTTGCGTTCTATACTTTTACTTTTTAATTCTTGTCACTATTTCCGGCAGCCAGCTAGCTATGACGTCGTTTTGGGCCACTTTCCTCCTCTTTCTCCCCGGGAAGATGACACTGCCGAGAGAAGGGAGGTGCTAATTGTACTAACTTGTACTGCCGTCTTTGGCAAATCAGTACAATTAGCACCTCCCCTTTTCCGATAATGCCAAGCTCACGCATTGAGTGTTGGTCTTTGCCATAACCTCGTTTCCTTTTCTGCTTTTTTGCTCTACCTCATATCCCCTCTTATGTTCGCATGTTCCCTCATTCTCTCACACATAGCTCAAATGTCTCCTTCCCCTTTTTTCCCAAATCGTCATTTTCATAATAACCCCCATTAGATCTCTGAAATACAAGCTTGACTTACTTGACTTTATCCACGAGAACCAGTTAGTGATAATAGCGGTGGTGGCGATGATGCCGATCTACGGGCCGGAATGTTGGTTCCAGCCAAAGTGCCAATTCAAGATGCCCCGGTGTCACAAGTTTGCGCTGAGGGTTGAGGCCGAGTCGAGTCGAGGGTGAGAGTAGGCAATAGAAGTGCAGTGGAGACGTAAGCTGAAAAAACAAGCAAGCGAACATGTACAACTACGCAGTAGCGCACTGCTTGCGTCGCAGTCATCTTGCCTAGCAACAACCGCCAACACCCAGTTCTTCTCACCTCACTGAGTGAGACAAACGAAGAGCAGGGAAGAGGGAGTATGAGCGTGCGCAAAAGTAATGGGGAAAAGAGGGGACAAGTGAGTGCTCCGCGTCGCAAATGGTGTGACAAGAGCGCGCGACAAACCCAAACCAGTCTAATGTCCACTGTGCGCACTTCGTGGCGCAATCAGAGCTCGTATCAAATACGGATTGTCCTGTTCACAAACCACGTGTTTATAGCGAAAACTGACACAGGCAAAAGCTGTCCGGTGGGCTATGAAAGTAATGGCAAAAGCAATAAACGTCGCGTCGTTTGTGAACAGGACACAAATCTGTATGTGATGCGAGCTCTGAGCTCAATTCTAGACGCGGAGTTGAGCCCAACTACTCACTCGTCCCCTATTTCCCCCCTTGCATTTGAGCGCGCTCCTACTCCCTCTTCTCTGCTAGTGGCTTGCCTCACTCAACCACTTTTCTTTCTTTTTCAGTACCTCTGTATGATCCCCTTTCTATTTTCTCTTCCACTCTTCTGCCTTTCCCAACTTTGCATATGTCTCCCTCTTTCTCAACCACTCTCTCTCTCTCTCTCTCTCTCTCTCTCTCTCTCTCTCTTTCTCTCTCTC
>DVQH01002052.1:0-10863 GCA_018231625.1 Papilio phestus | reverse complement strand
CATCCGAAAGGGTATTCGGGAAACGCATTTCATGAATTTGTCGAACGAATTAATGAAAAATGAAACGAATGAATTTGTTAAACGTAGCTGTGAAACCTGGCATTAGTTAATATTTTAACTCCCGTTCGCCTACGTTCTTATGCAGCTGGTTATCGTCTGTCATTAGGCGCCACTCCTCCCTTCCTAATACCCTTTCGGATGCGTTCAGTCGCCGGCCGTTGGCCTTATTCCACATGCCCACATATGTCCCGTTCTTTGACTCCTATTTAATTGTTTTATGGACATATCCTTATATTTAAAATAAATTAAAGTTGTATTCCTCCAATTTATTTTATCTGTAAATTTATGACTACATTTTTTAGAAGTTTTCCCTATGTCATATTTGTGGAAACCATTTATGGTATGTATGTAGTTTCGGTCGCTTTTCCCGAGTGTTGATTTAGTTATTCAGTTTCCGCTCTTATATAACTGTTATTTAGTTATATACAAATTATTGTTTTCCGACAGTTAATTTCCTGTCAATCGAATTAATTATTCATTATCATTATTTACAACTTATTTAGTCATAAAAATTAATGTTACTATAATAAGAAAAGAGTTGGTTATTATGCGTGTTCGGCGTGACAGTACCGGAGTGGGCGGGGCCCACCTGGCTGGTCACGCGGCGGCCACGTGCTCGTAGTACGCACTACGCAACGTACAGTGCCGTGCTCGAGACTGATCTTTATATCACGCTGTATTTATTAATTTCTACGCGGTACAGACCTCAATTCATAGGACTGGTGTTATAGTAAGTTCTTTGCGAGACCACTACAAAGGCAACCTTTGTTTTAAACTGACCTTGGGTGCGCGGGAAATGCAATAAACTTATACGAAGAGTAAGGAAACTGTAAAAAAATCATAATATTACGTAACTTATTTCTCGATTTTCTGATTATAATTGGTTATTTTTCAAAATTAACAAAATCGTGTTATGAAAGTTAATAAATACTTTTAGTATTTTGATTGTATGGAAGATGTTCGTATTGCTGCCAGTAAGGGTTTTAGCACGACTGTACCGTACACAGGATTATTTGAGACTGTAATTCGCAAGCCTCTGCTTAAATTCATTTCATAAAATGGAAATTTTTGATCACAATAAGGACAAGTCCATCTTTATTATCGAAAGTCATGGTCATTGCGAAAACAACATGTTTACTTTATTTCGTACAACGTCGCGCTTGACCGCGTGCACAGCAAATTATATTCTTACTTAGTGTTTTGGTAGGCTAAAAATCCAATATACCGAAAAAAAAAACTCGAAGAACTACGTTACGTGTTTTATTTGTATTTGATTTAATTCCTACTTTTTCAGGAAAAATAAAACGTCACGGTGAATTCTCCAAAACTAGCGACAAGTTGTACCCTTTTTGAGGAAAACAACACGGTTCGGTGTACTAACGAACACATAACCTCGCATGCCAGAGAGGAAAATACGTCGTGCGATAAACGCTGTGGTACCAAATTAAACATTTTGTTGTACCTACTACTAGTGGACCGGACTGGTTATCACGAATATTTGTGAGAACGTTTTTGCAACGTCATCGACACACAACACAATTTGTATAACACAACACACACAAACAAAACTCATACTTTTGTTCGATAACGCTACGACTACATTCTTGCAACTCGCACACAAATGTTCGTGATAGACCCTCTGTAACGAACTAACGACGTAATAATGACATTCTTGTGTTATTCAAAAACAAAACACGAAAGTATGGAGTATCTAATGATGTCTAGTTTTTTTGTAACAAATGAAGCAAAGGTCTAAGATAATTGTTGGGTAAGATTCCAAATAAAATGAACTTTGCTCTTTAAAATTTACCTGCTTCCTTTATTTTAATCAGAGATTGTAAAGGAAGTATGTAAAAGATTATAATGGCGTGATAATGCATGTTAGGTAATAATTATATTTAACAGTTCTGTCTATACAATACACGCGATGTAGTCGAGTCCATATTCCCTTAGATAACAGCATTGAGTATAGGTATGGCCACGTGCGGATAACGGCTACTCTTATCTGTCTGACGTATTTCATACCTATACGTAACAGAGCTTTAATATTTATAACAGTATTTTAATATAAATATTTTAATTGAAAATATTTTACTATACAGAAAATTAAACCTTTGGGCAAATAGCAATTCTACAAAGTTAATTGAATTTTCCGCATCATAGTTGAACTTCAATTTACATAGACAATTTTTATGTAGTGAATATTTTTATATATGAAACTTATGTTTACATCAAGTGCGTTTCCATTATGTTCCGGCGCCTACCTCAAGTGCGACGTCACGACTACATATAGTGATGATATCATGTCGGATAACTCTTGTAGACCGCGTGTCCATTGTTACAACATAGATAATTTCGTGTTCAGATGTTCAATGAAACATGTTTAGTTGAATGTTTTCTTGCCATGCCAATAAAATACTTTTAATTTTTTAATCAAATTCGTATTGCAGTTCTATAGTCACTTAGTGTGTGTTCTCTTGCTAAATGTTTCCCTTAGTGTACTGCTTAAATGAGTATAAAGTTGGAGATTTATTAGAATTTATGAGTTGAGTTAAACTGTCAATGCGTTTTAGATTATCGTTCATAAACAGTTCAATCCACATTAGAATTCAAAGAATGGAAGCCGCGTCCAGTACAGTATGTGCGGCCAGCGCAGTACTTCAGTCACGTAGAATACTGATCATCGTACATTCTAATTGCTACGAAAAACTTATTAGATACCTACTAAAGTTCTATATCTATCTATTTGTGTTATAAATATCAAAATCATTATTGAAAAATGGCTTCCTTCTCTTTTAAACAAATGCTAGAGATGATTTCACTTTGAAGTGACGATTCCAGTTACTGTACACAGTAAATTATATTTCGGTGCGGCGTAGCATTTCACCACTGTGGACCCATTAATTAAAGATAACCATAAGGACTGCGTTAATAAATAAGGTTTAGTTAATTGCTAGGTAAGCACCGTGACCAATTAGTGTGTGCGGTGCGGGCGAGCGTCGGGTTGAGACGAATTTCATTTAAGCAATTGTGGTAATTGACCGGCCGGCTTCCGGCGCGCTTTGTCCCGCAATGAGCGTAGGAATATGATTGAGCCGGTAATTGTGGCCGGCAAAATCAATCCTTGTCCTACAATGCACGTGGGAAGCATCAGGATGCACCGATGTTACTCTGGGTTTTCACTCAAGGATGTATTTAGTAAGCAGACTAATTAGTTGGAGTAATTTAGCTAAATATTCAACCTTCACTGTCACGTATGGTAAGAATATTTTTCTTCTAATTACTCAATGGAATCGCACCTTCCAATACAACTAAGATCGCAGCTTCATCGCGTTTCATATAAGGGCTCGTACGTAGCATAATTAACTGCAATTAACGTGGTATGCCCCCTGGCTACAATTACACACTCATTATGGCCATAGAGGTGTCCAACTGAGGAAAGGTACAAGTAAATCTTGTATAATTTATATTATACAAGATTTACAAGGATATAAATATTTATATTTTAAGTTATGACAAAATTGAAGAAATTTTTAATAGTTGACGCCATGTATGGACATAGTGGAAGGAGCTTCGCCTACATGCGACGTGCCGCGGCGACCTTGCCGCAAGGTCCAGCCGAGCCTCCCGCCCACCTCGCTACCAAAGTGCTGTCTGACACCATTTTATCTTAACTTTGTATTATGTAATCAAAAAAGGACGAAAATTTACATTTATTGCGAAATCACTGTCATATACTTTGTATCTCACAAGTCGTACGCTTTTCATTTTTTTCGGAAACTCGCGTACGTCGGTGACTGACGTTGACTGATAAGGCGGCGATCACAGCCTTGTTTCGGGCGTCGGTTTATCTAAGATAACCTGTGGCGTACGATGCGAAATGATGCGAAATATTTCCGGAGTTAGAGGAGCGTTCTATAAATATATGATTCGACGACGCTCGTGGGCGAACGTTTCGGGTGCGAGCGGCGCGAGGCGAGGCGCGGCAGTAGCGCGCGATCCGTCGCGGCCAGCCGCCGTACGCGCGCGCAACGAACGAACGAACCGCACTCCGCGAAACTATCGCGACGATCCCGTCCCTACGCAACGCAACGCAACGCAAAACCCTAATCAATTCCCGAATATCGATATCAATTGCGATCAAAGTATTATCGAAACTCTAGCGCAGCGCCGGATCGATTCACACCACGCATCGAAACTTTGCGAGGGCGGCTTATAACGAACAAATCGACTAACTAACTCGAACCGCACGAAGGTGTCGCGTCGCAAAAAGCGCAACACAATAGAGTAAGCGTCTAATTATAAACGTGTCCGTGCGAGCCGACTCCGGGATGCAGAACATCGACCCGCTGGAGTTCGCCAACATCCTGGCCACCGAGCTCTGGTGCCAGCAGGTACGACCCTCGACCCGCGACACCACGTGCACCCCTGCACTGTAAGCACTCGCGCCAAAACTTAACACTTCCCCGGAAAGTAATAAAAGTTACAAGCAAAACACGTAATATGAGGTAAACTAAAATAGTGCATCAAAGATCGGGACTATAATAAGGAAGACTGAATAACGTATACTTCAGAGTGTAGTGTTTATTTGATGCTCATTACCCAATTCACTCACGAGTAGTAACAATTGTGGAAATAGGCCAGTTTGCCATTTTAGTGAGGTGTTCACCTGCTCACCTGCTCACCTGAATTGTAATTAACGTATGAGAATGCGTCGAATATTAAGCGTTCACAGATCAGAATGTTTAGTTCAAATCAGATTTGCACCACACTAATATAGGCTAATCGCTGAAACTCGTCTTCTCAAGAGATGCACAGTATCCTCGTGTCTTAATTTATTTCAATTGGCATTAGAAAAGACTCAGTCATCAGGCGATTTAGTTTTTGCCAAGGTAGAATACTGGTATTTCAAATTGACACTGAGATTCGAAATCTATGAGCCTAGCACGAAAATTTGCGAAAAAGTATTAGTAAATCATGTAATAAATTAGTGCAGTGCTCCTGACGGGCGTTAAGTACACCAACAAAGCTCACTTGATACGTATTGTCTAGCGATCACAAAAACAAAACACGCTGCAAACTCACCTAAAGGAACAAAATATCATCATTGTGCGAACATTTTCTAATGATTGCTGCGTTTTTAAGTACGGGGAAGTATAACTTATCTTTACAAGTATATTGGGTGTTAGTGGTTACTTGTTTATTTTATCTATTTAAAATGAGACGAGTTGAAAGATTTATTTCAAAGCTTTTAACATTATTACGTCGCTGGCCCTCGACTGTCTTGTGTTGAGATAACCGTGCCCAGAACTGTGATGTATGGTAATATTTCCTTCCCTTTACTGTAAACATCGTTTGTTTTCAAGTCTTAAAATAATCAAAATTCTTTATTATTACTGTTAATTTTACGAGACATTAACGTTCTTAATTTTCTTCCTGAAACTAAATATTTTGATTCTATAAGGTTTTTTATGTGAATGATATTTAAATTAGTGTCTAGGTGTATCCTTAAAATAAACAGGAATTAAGATATGAAAAATCGTTTTAAAAACAAATGAGTATTTATTACACTTAATAGAAAATGCAACCAGTAGTTTGAGAGATTATTCAAAGCTGAAAAACATATCTTCTGCGATTCTGCTTACCTCGTATATAAACGTGAAGCTGCGAAATTTATTCATATAAATTTGCATGTTGTTATTGTTGTTTGTATATAAATAATGCTCTGATAAAACGCGAATGGTATGTGGAAGCAAATTAAACAAGATAACAAATAAAAAATAAACAATGTTGCGCAATACGGTCACACAATATAACACGTTTAAAATAAAATGTTTGTCATTAAATTTTATTAATTTTTAAACCAAAGAAACATATTAAATTAATATTAGCCTTTCAAATGTCCCAATAGGTTCTTGTTATAATAGATCTCGGTCAAAATCAGTGTTTAAAAGGTTTTCAATGTTCAGTCATCACTATTCCAAATATAATTTCGTAATATACTAACCGCATTTACATTAAATAGTTTTAATCTTAACTTATAGTAAATGTTTAAAGTTTAATATTTGATATTATTAATTTCAGTTGGCGAACCTCGAGGGCCTCCAGTCGGGGGTCCCGACCCGCACGACGGCGACCATCACGCCCACCCAGCTGCGGAACTTCGAGCAGACATACATCGAGCTGACCAACTTCCGCGGCGACCAGGCCAACCACGCAGGCTTCGTGCCACCATCCGTCACGCACGCCAACAACTACGGTCAGTACAACAACGCCAGTATACTAAATATCATTAAATTTGGAGTATATTAATTTAACATAAACGCATGATTTGTTGAATTTAATTCAGATTTTTTTGTAACATAGACAAAAGCTACACCTACCATAACGATAAAAAAATTATGTACATGTAATGTTTTTTTTCAACCTATGAATGTTATTCATTATAGGCATCCTGAATACGCCGGGGTACTGTGAGTCGGGCCCGACGACCGCGCTGCACGTGTCGCCGGGCCCGCTCTCCGCCAGCGACGGCAGCAGCAGCCCCGGCTTGCCCGCGCCCAAGCGCCGCAACATGGGCGGCCGCCGGCCCACCAAGACTCCCCAAGACCTCTCACCAGAGGAGGAGGAGCGCCGCAAGATCCGCCGCGAGCGCAACAAGATGGCCGCCGCGCGCTGCCGCAAGCGACGCCTCGACCACACCAACGAGCTGCAGGAGGAGACAGAAAAGTTGGAGGAGAAGAAGAGCATGTTGCAGGATGAGCTACGCAAGCTGAACGACGACCGTGAGCATCTACAGGCGCTGCTGCAGAACCATCTTCAGTCGTGTAGACTCAACAAGCGCTCCACCAGCCCGCCCGACGTCAAGCCCTTCCAGGACCCCTACGTGTACCCCGAGGCTCCCGAAGACGGTGTGCGCGTCAAAGTGGAGGTTATGGACCCCACCGTGGATCCGGTCCTCGGACTGGATAACGATATCTTCACATCTCCGATGGCGGATAAAAAGTAAATAAATTTCGCATTGTGATGTTATTAGCTTTCGCCGGCGATACCGTCCGTGTTAGTATAAAAAAAAACAAAAGTAAGTAGCCTATGTCTTCCAGACTGTGCCCTACATCTATACCAAATTTCATTTAGATCTATTTAGCCGTTTAGCCTCCAAACTCTAACAAACATACAATCATCAAAATTTTCGGTTTTGTTAGATTTTGATGTCAATTATACGACTATAGGTAGCTAATCATTATTAATAGAATACATGGGCTATCTCTGGCCATATAAATTGGTTAAAATAAACTTTCATCTCGAAGTAAAACAGCTATAACATCAATTGAAGGACAAATGTTAACATTGTGGTTGTGTTTGTTGCAGGATAATGCTATCGGCGGCGAACCCCGCGGTGGTGACGAGCGGCAGCGGCGGCGCGCTGGACACGCCCCCCGCGCGCCCCTCGCGCCCCAACTTCCTGCACGTGCCGGTCACGCTCACGCCCGCACAGGTATATACTCATTTTTATATATCAGAAACCAACTCTACTAGTCTTCTTTCATATTTTGCTTACATTCATTAAAAACCAAAAGTAACTGAGATAAAGGCCACGAATTGGATCCCTGAAATCTTTCAGGGATTTAATGGCATCTGCCATTAAATTAATTTTTGCTGGCAGGTATGTTTAATAATAATGAAAAAACAGTTTACAGCTGTTTAAACAAGAAGTAACAGTACCATTTTTGCACATGAATCGGCAGATTTAAAGAGTTCCAAATATGGCCTTATTATAATTCCCTTTCCCTTCCCACTCTTATATGGAAAGGATGATAGAAGATTTAACAGTGGAGGGAACTTACTACTTATGTTCTTACTAGGGAAAGTATCCTCTTCCGTCGATTGAAGGTAAATAACGCATTTGTTATTGCCGATATCTGGGCAGCGGTCACTTCGCTATTTCGGCGAATTCAGGTGACCGCTTATAATAAAAAAATGCGATTTTTTTTATATTATTGTTTGTTCTTCCAGATACACAACAGCAAAGTTGGCAACAAGATCCCCGGCATCGAGATCAGCACTCCCAGCAACGGGATCCCGTTTAACTTCGACAGCCTGATGGAGGGGGGCACCGGCCTCACCCCCGTGCACCCCCACCCGCACCCCTGCGCGCAGCAGCAGCGCGCCGCGCCCGACCTCGCCTCGCCCGACCACGGCAGCCTCGTCAGCCTGTAGCCACCTGCACCTGCTGCACGCCGACCTCATCCCCTCACATCGGACGGTACCAACCAATCTACTATTTCACGACTCTTTTTTTTATATTTATTAAAATTGTCAATTTTTTTATCGGTATCTTGTAATTTATATAATTCAATTTTTTTTTATATTATACAGTAAATAATCTTATGACAATGTCATTTTTCTATTGTATGTTTTAATGCGATTATTGGTCGGTAATGTGAAGTAGATGGTTTTTTATTCGGGATGTGGTTTATCGCTTAATATAATTGTAACGAGCGTGGCTTAGTGTGCCCTACGTGTGACGTAACGGCCGGCGCACATCGAACTTAGTTCGCGTAATGAGTTCTTATGTCTGTTCTTATTTATTTAAATGATTTAAAGTTTACACTAAATGTACTGGCTACGAAGAATAGTCTCCGCTAGTATGTTTAATGTGAACACTACCTTATGGGCTTCGACTTTCGTGTTGTATTGGCAGTTGTCTCTGTTTTTCTCAAAGACAATGAAAGAGATAAAAATATGTGTCGATACTAGTTAGAGAAGTTGAAACCTATAGTTAGTATCTTTATGGCATACACGGAGAAGCTGGCTCAAGCGATTGGGACTATGACGTCATCTAAAGTTGTTAATTTTGGTAGCGTTTTTACTAAAAAATGTAGCAAAAATTTTTTTTTATATGTGCATCTTATGTCCTCGCTTTCTTCGTGTATGCTTTACTCCTTTCTTTTACTTCTATTTTCTTCAATATGTTTTATTACTGTTTCTATATTTAAAAATTTTGAAATTATTCGCGTCTCATTACGGAACTTCCGTAGTTAAGTATAACTTGCTCACTATGCTTTTGTTATATTTAATATATGAATTAGCCTTATTATGTAGTAACTGGCGTAGTGTTGCCAGTCCACAAAAGTCAATTGATAAGCTCTTTTATATTTCTATACGAAATAAAAAGCAAATATTTTTTATACAATAGACTTTTATAACAGAAAGCAGAAATACTTGTGATTTGAAAATAAAACCGAGTTTTATTTTTGAATCATTTCAGGGATTAATTTCGAGTTGTGCTTAATCTAGCGAGGCTAGACTAGGGAATATTTATAAGTTGTGTAAAAGATCTCTTTTACAGAAAAAAATACATTTTTGTCTAACGGCACAAATTTAATGTACTCACACTATAGAATCTTGTCATAATAAACTTGGTGCCATTTACTCTCTGGAACACATATTAAAAAAAAAAACGTAAAAGTTGAAAATAACTTCGAAATTTAAAATTCAGGTTTGTAGAGCGTTATCTCTGTCACACACGAACTATATGACTCTGTATGAAAGAGACAACATTCTATGATTTGGATTTTTGAATTTGGAATTAATATATGACCGTTAATGTTTCGACTAACAGCAATATTACTTAAAGAATTTGAATATATTGAATGTAAGTTAGCTCAATGTCGATGTAGTGTTACCGTTCCATTGGTTTAGGTTCAGGTAGTGTATCTGTTAATTGTAAGTAATATGTGATACGTCCAGTGATTCGCTCACCTATGTAGGAAAGGGACGGCGATATTGTGACTCATGCCCATTTGTACTTTTATATGAAAACTATCTATCTCTATTAAATGTCAATTTCATAATTTATTTAAATTTTTCAAATTTGATTAAAATGTTTCCGTTCTCTCTTTTCAATCCTTAATCTGTGGTTTTTTATTTATTTGTACGGCATGAGTCTTTTAGTTCGTACCAATATATTCATGAATTATACAATACGTAGACTAAGGCAATAATTAGTTTTTAAGGCACTTAACATTTACGAACTTACAAATAATACGCATAACTTAGACCAAATTATTACTCTATGTGCTTTATTTTAGTTTTAATTTAAAATCTAAGCCAAAAATTGATTTTATGTCGTTATATTAGTTAGTTTTAGCCGCCATTACGTTGAAGTATTATTGGGTGTGACGTCGAGGAAAGTATTTATTTAGTAAATAGTATATATCAGTTATCGACGGAGCCGCGGGACTTGCTAGTATGTAACGATCATCACAGCCTACATTCATGTATTACGCATAATATGAACATTGTAGATATTAAGAGAAGTAATTTTTCTAGAAAGTTTTTTCATAAAGCAATGTGATTAGACTATTTTTGTATTTTTTCATGAAGCAAAGCAATATATTTGATAGAATTATTCGATAATTAAAAACTGATTGTAGTCAAATTATTATATGTAAATCAGAAAATATAAACTTGTTAATGTACACCGGAATTTTTTGTTTTCTTTTACTTCCCACCCCATAAGAAAAAACTAGCTAAGAAAAGGTCAAGAATTAGAACATAAAATGATAGATTAATCTGGCATCAAAGAAATATTTACCGTATTGACAAGCAATGAAGAATTAGTCAAGGTTTTAAAAACATTTAATCGAGAATAGAACATTCTAGAAGTGCATAACATTATTGTGCTAAGATCAAAGTGCAAAAGTGCAATTCTATATTTAAACTACCCGTTTCGGTGCGGCTTCTCCGCATGAAATTATGAAAATTTTATTTTATTGTTTACATTTGTCAAATTATCAA
>DVQH01002051.1:0-10863 GCA_018231625.1 Papilio phestus | reverse complement strand
TTATTCTGGAAAACAGCAACGACAAAGAACAACTGTTAAATATTCTTGTTATCAAATAAACTGGTAATTTACTGGCCTGATTTTCACACTACTTCCAACACAGGTAAAGTCCAAACCGTTCTATCAATAAAAAAACGACAAATATTTGATTTGACCGCGTACGTTTGCCGTCTGTTTGAATCTGGTATTAAACAAACACGTGTACACTCATGTAGAACATGATTTATAAGAACTTTTGACATAATTGATTAAATGAATAATCCCGTTTCACTTTTTAGCGCGAATGTACATATACATAACCTGAACAAAACACTGCTAACTTCTGTCTGCTTCTACGTCGATTAAACAACGCATTTAGTGGATGTCTATGGACAGCGATCGCTTCGCTATTTCTACGAATTCAGGCCCAATCTCGTGTGCCACCTTATGATATAAAAAATAACATGCTATCAATACAAATTACCAATTTCATCCAATACTCGTACGTCGTTTTAGCGTTTAAGAGCCAATAGTTGATTATCTCTCCTTATGGAGAGGACTAACTTCATTAGCATGGAAAGCCTTTGTATTAAGATGATCCAGTTTTATCCAGTTCTCAGCAGGTCCATACAGAAGCATTACGTCTAGTGATTAATGGACATCGGCATAGAGACGTCTCCTTCTTGCCTATAAATTGCGCTACGCAGCTCGAGTTGTAAATTACAAAAAGACCAGCGAAGCTCAAACTTCAAGTCCTTATATATTGAATCCTTATGTATTGAAATAACTCAAAAACTACTAGGCCTATTTCAAAAATTCTTTCACCATTAAAAGCTACGTTATCAATGAGTAACATAGGCTGTTTTTTTATTTTGTAATTCCACGCGGTCGAAGTCGCGAGCAACTAAAGATATATTAAAATAAGGTTCACTAATATTCAAAAATAATTAACTTTATGATAAACAGTAGTTAAAGAGATTTAAAGCGGCATTAATTGCCCTTAAAACGGGTTTTTTACATTTAACAAATCAAAATATTATTATTCAATTGACATTCTGTTGACAGTTTTTTCCTATAATTGGCAGTACTGTAGTAAATCGTCATTTTATCTGAAAGTTTGAGTACCACTGCTATAAAATACGTTACGTTCTTTATGGCAGCGTTTACGCTCACCCTGTACACACTTAGACTTATTTTTATATTAATTGCCGGGATACGATTTTTTCGTCGCTTTTTTCACTCGAGCACCTGTACATAAAAGCGGACCTCGAGATGATTTCGATGACTGGTTACTTTTTTTTAAATAAAACAAAATAATGCGTTCTTGATATTCTATCTTAATTCTTAAAATGATGATGTTAAGGTTTATAATCGCTAAGCAGGTTTAGGTTTGAAAATATTTTTTAATGTCTTCTTTTTGATACAAGGGTGAGAAGATGAGTCCACTGACAAAACCAGGGCGAGCAGGTAGGAAATCGATTGTTGTTCGATTTCAACCGACCATAATGACGTCCGAAAAATTCCATAACTATTATTAACTTTAAAACAGACAATAGGATTGAATTCAATATTAAACACCTGTCGTATAAAAGATGGTGTATAATTTTCTTTTTAAATAATTTTACACGACATTTTCCACATTCCTTACCAAGGAAGCCATCTTTATAATTATTAAAAATTAAAACCTACATTATAAAATTGATTTTAAAAACAGTTTTATTTATTTAGTTTATTACCTTGAATAGACCATCTGCCAATTTTTATATAAATCGTCAAAGACTATCTAGTATCGTTTCAAACATCTCGTTAAGAAATACAATTCAATAGCTTTCGCCTGCGACTTCGTCCGCGTGGAATTCTAAAAAAAAGTGAGTAGCCTATGTGTTCTTCTAAACTATCCTCTACGTCTATGCCAAATTTCCTCGAAATCCATTCAACTCTAACAAACATCCATCCATCCATTTAAACTTTCGCATTTATATTATTAGTACGATTGTTCACATACCGTGAGCTAACGATGTTGACATCTACGTTACTGAGCTAACACGTTTGAGCCGAGCCGCGAGTGAATTCTGAATTGTAATTTGATTTCCAATTGTAGCGGCGGAATTAGGTTTGGCGCAGTTTGCGGTTATCGCGCTCCATTCCTCTACATTCTGGCAAACGACGGGATGAGCTCTCACATGTATGAGATACTAAATATTTGTACTATTTTTAGACAAACTCTTTATACCTAATGACTAATATCTTAACATTTGTATCCTAATATCTGACAAAAAGATTGAATAGCTCTGCATGAAAATATATTAAACGAAATGTATAGTTAACTAGCTGAAGCTCGCGACTTCGTACACGTGAAATTTTAAAACAAAAAATTCAGTCTATGTTACTCAAAGATAATGGAGCCTTTTAATGGGGTATCATTTTTTGAAATCGGCCCAGTAGTTTTTGAGTTAATTCAATACATACAAAAATTGAAAAATACAAATTTTTCCTCTTTAATATGTTATTTAGTATAGATGAAATCTTTACTACTTGCAAAAGCAAATAATAAAATAAAAATATACGGCGAATAATTAGCTTTTAATTGCAAAAGGTTATTTTATATCAACAAATCGTTACTTTATGTGAAATTTAAGATCTCTTCGTATCTCCAAGATATTTAGCTAGTTTTGATCAACTTACAAATTATATCTTTCTTTACATAGTATTGTGAAGTGAAAAGAGGTAGCTTGTTAACCTAAGGCCATAGACACAGACCACCGTGCCTGTGTTTACTGAAACCAAACACTTCGAATATTGGTGACGTCACATAATATATGAGACACGCACACATAAATGAGATCAATAAAACAAAAGTAAACGAAAAAATACCATCAGTATGAAGTGCAAGACAAATTACGTATCACCCAAGTATTTAAAACCGCAGACTGTATTTAACGTATGAATAATTATTTTTAAAAGTTTGTTGGACAATTTGTGGTCCAGTCGAAAGTTTTATTGTTAGGGTTATACAATTTTGTTCCCTATGACTCACATGATAAGGTTTAATGTAGCATGCGTGTAATGCCTCAGTTGTAGTGGCCTGCAACTGATAGTATCGACATCGCCCCACGAGGAGCAATGGGCTCGTCCTATGGGTGAGTAAAGCGCGATCCGGCACGCACTACTTTTCAAAACATATTTAACATTTCATTTCCTTATAAAATTAACTTGTACTTCAAATAAAATAAATACACAATATTGAATACATGAAAATGTGCTGTTTGAAGAGTTAAAAGAAATGTACAATATGTTTACACAGTAGAAATTATTAATATAATGTCTGACTGTCCATATTTTGAATTGTTAATTGCTCACTTAAATTTCTAGGTCCAGAGTAAGTGCTAGTAATCTACACTAAAGGACTTAAATAACTATTAAAGGTGTTTGAGAGTATTTGGTTACTAGTATGTGGCTTATAAATATTGCTTTTTGAGGCTACGTTCCAGTTTAAAAATTTCAAATCGAATGAATAAAATATTCTGTAAGTGGCTAGCCGGATCGCGTTCCGATCAGACAGAAGAAAGTACGTCGGGCGCGGGATGATAGCGACGGAGGCTGCGACCGGCCTGACCGGTTATGCTAAACCCCATTGTGGTCACTTTTTGTACTCGGCACCCCCTCCCCTGCCCTCCGATCGCCGCACTCCATACCCCGCACCGCACAGGACACCTCATCGCAAACGTTCCGCGAACGAATAAAGAGTTCGATATGCCAAAAAATAATCAAATCGTAATTTTTTTTACCTTATAAAAATACTTATAACGTTAAATTAAATACATAATTTTTTTTCACATGATATCGGTATCTTGCATGGTCTCGTTTATGACACCTTCTTGTGTCAGTACTCTAAATTGGTAAAATACAGATAAATAGTGATACAGGAAACAATGATTTCTTGTAGGGCTGAGAAAATCGGAATAACAAGTGTTATTAAGAATCATATCTTAAGTACCTAAATCAAAACTGACTGGGTTAGATATCTCAAATTGTCCACGAGGAAGTAAAATATATGGAGTCAATTTACATACCTCCTGGAGTACCAGTCTTTTTAAAATTAAAAATGTTCCCACTAATGACAATGAGTTTTTTAGACTTTATGTGGCACTTTGGCTTAAAATTTTCCTTACAATAATTAAACTTCGACAATAAACAGACGTCACTACGAAACCATTAAGATATTTATTTTTTCGAACGGTTCAAAAATACATTTTTTTGATGTGACCATTATTGACTATACTGAAGATCAACTTGAAAATAGGAAATGTTTCGGTAACCATAATTTATTTCAACTAACAGAATAAAATGAAGCGACTTTTCGACTTTAATAGCAACTGCACTTACGGCCGCTCTCAATAACGAATGAGCGATGTCCCGATCGATTCGATCACGAAATTCATCCACAATCTGCGTCTCAATGACAACAATCGAATAATGCCAGTCAATTTTTAAGAGATTGGAGATCGACCACATCTTGGTCTACCTAAGGTTACCGCGAATGTCACGGAAAAATAATATCGCACATTATTTAAACTCATTGAATTAGCTACTATTATCGCCATCTAGTTTCACGTTCATTAAGGATTTTTTCTTTGATAACATTTCTCCATTCCTCATACTAATGTATCAGTTTTTTTGTACCTTTACCTTAACCTTGAAGTGTGTTAAGTTGAAAGTTAACGCTCAAAATAATTTAATAACTAATGTGATTAAAAAATAACATTCGTCTATAAAATAAAAACAATTTGTGTATCTGTGCTTAAAGTCATAGACAAGCGTACGTATTTTTTGTCGTGTTCGAACAGTGCGTGATCTGTCAAAAATGTCTTTTTGACGGCGTTAGCCGATGAAGTTATTTGAAAAATATATATTTTACTTAAGATGGGAGGTTCCCAGAGTACTCGAAAAATAAGTGTTGATAACGAAAATGCTATTCAAGTTTCTCAGGAAGCAATAGACCGTATACAAGAGCGGCTGGCTACTAAAGTAATTATGTTTCTACATTACATAATTTTATCAATGTCATGAAGTGCTCAATCAAAATATTAAGTTTTCTTCAAATAAAGTTCGTACATAAACAACCCAGCTATAATACTTTAACTTCATTTACATGTTATTTAACATTTAATACGACTCAAATACTTATAGGTTAGAAACACTTTAGTTCTGTATTTTTAAAGCTCAATGTAATTTTCATAATTTGCTATGACCTCATGATAAGGCATTATTTTCAGTTGCTCTGATTACTCGTTTTTTAACAAAACTCTGGTGTTATTCGCTCGTATCTAAAATAGAAACATAAAATTCAGAAAATAATTAAAGAGCCATGTGTGAATATAGATCTACAGTGTGTAAATTAATGTCCAATTTTACAGTAATTAAATAATTAGTAATCAAACAAGATTTAGCTTCTTTCCAGATTTAGAGTTTAAAACAATTTAGAAAAATGTGTTGCATTTAACATTTAGTTTAACAATTATTGGTTTTGTATGTAATAGATAAAACAGACTTGTTACATACATGAAGTACGCTAGCCGTGGAGTTGCGGAAACCGTAGCCCCTACTACTACTACTACGACGTACATGAAGTAAATATAGCAATGTGTATTTTCCAGCAAGCTGAACAACCTCAACCACCTCCTCCTCAGTACATACCGCCACCAAATTACGAGTCCCAGCAACGTCAGAAAGATTTTGCTGCTGAAGAGGCTTATTGGGCGAGGCGAATTGAAAACCTAAAAAGGACACATGAAAAAATAAATAGCGGGATGCATTTGGAATATCAAAAAACATTAAAAGAAGCCAATGAGCTGTTCAATCTAGTGCAAGAGGACAAAATTGCCAATAAATTACCACCATGTCAGGAAGAAAAAGCAAAGGTAAATAATTTTATGGTTTTCTTCTTACTTTAAGAATAGTGCCACTGATAAACTATAGCCCCCTTCGTACATTTCAGTTCTGAGAGTTATAGCTGTTTTATTTAACTAAATAGTTAAACTGAGCAAGTGTAGCAAGCATGACACTAATAAAATTTTTTACTGGCAATGAATAAATTAAAGAAGTATCTCTTTACAACAAAACCAAGTTCAATATAACTATGCATTAAATCTTTCAAATAACATGTTGATATTTTCCCCCTTCCCAAACTTAAATGAAAGAAATGTTGCTGGATTTTATTCTTCGTAATATTAGCACATATTTTGTTTCTACACTTAACTATTAAATAATAGCGAAAATTAATTAAAAACGGCTCAACTCACGCTTTTATCTTCCAGTGATGGCACCAACTAGTTTCAGACCCTTCGGGGGTCCTTCTTAAATTTTAAATAATAATAATTTAATCTCTGATTTAATGTGTCTGTTACTTTCAGGTTCTAGAATGCTACAGTTCCAACCCTAACAAGTCTTTAGTGTGTTCAGTGATAGTGAATCAATTCAATGACTGTGTATGTAAGAGTAGAATTGCTGCGGTGTCTGCAACCTCCTAGATGGCGCTATTGTATATAATTGTGGATCACAATAGACAACATGCATCCAGCCGAGCCTCACAAAGGCTCTAACGTAGATATAATTATTATTATTGCTGTATGAATAAACTGGTTATCTTATCTTATTGTTTATCTTATTAGCAGTCTAAAAAAATATTTTTGATATTATTCAGTTTGATGATCACAAATGTAATTTTATCAAAATAAATTTGAATTCCAGATAACTAAAAATGCAATGATAATGCACCTGTCCAATTTAAAACAATAAAATTTGTTTGCTACTAACATCTTTTAGCAAAAGTTTTTATTTTATAGGATGGACCTTCTCTTCCATCTTTTAAATAACCCACCATAATTTTAGGACAAGGAGTTATACTAAAATTAACTAGATAGGTATGGAAAAACAGAATTATAATAATACTGATAGATTTTTACAAATTACATGTAAAAATCAAACAAATTGTATTTGTTAATAAACTTTTCCTTATTTCGTAATAATAAAATTAATATATTAACTATAATATTAAAAGAGCTTTTTCTATAATACTTCAGAAAAAGGGAAAACAAATATTGACCTCAATACAAAAGTGAGATACTTAGTTAACGTTGGTTTAACAAAATATTTTCTACTTAACATAAATGTTCAAGTTGGAAGGCATACATATCCACCATTATTTTCAATAACAGTAGATAGACGCTTCTTCATAGATCCAATTAATTGCTGACAGATCTCAGTGCCACGGAAATCTTCCCAGATTTTATGACAATGATCAGTTAGTGCTTCTTTAGTAGTTTCTTTCTGATTATTCCATTGTTGCACTATTGCACCCCAAATGTCCTCGATAGGGTTCAAATCTGCACTTTTCGCTGGCCAAGGAATACGTTTTAAATGTGTTCCATTACTTTCAAACCAATTTTGTACAGTTTTAGCATTATGAATAGTATTGTGTTGCACAATGTTAATTGTAGGGAACTCTTGTTGTGGGAAATAAATTCGTAATGTAGGCAGAACACTTTCTTCAAGTAGATTGACATATTCTTGTGCCGTTGCTCCAGGTGTCAGGTTCACAAGTTCCCCCACACCAGCCGAACATATCCAACCCAATATATTTGAAGTGATTGGATCACAAGAATCATCTGTAATCACATTGTCTTCTGTCAATCGTGTTCTATCAAACTGCCATAAATGTAATCTACCTGATTGGGTACCTGAAAATGTCATTTCGTCAATAAATACTGTAGACGTCCAGTCAAAATTTAAATATTGGCGAGCAAAGTCGAGTCTGGCAGTTTTTTGATCCTTTGTCAAGGCAACATTCTTTGGAGGCCAACGGTGATGAAAACCCATGTTACGTAGGCAGTTTCTTATTGTCCTAGGGTGTACGTCAAACATTTCCGCAAACTGTGACGTTGGTGTATAGCCATTTAAAATGTATTGCGTCTGCATTATACGACGTTCCTCTTCTGATATAATAGACGGCCGATGATTATTTTGCCTTAGATCCACAAGAGTTCCTACAGATTTGTATCGCCGAATCCAACGGCGCACCGTCTCTCTTGACACACTTAACCGCCTTGATATCTCACGAATGCCTACATCTTGCTTATGTAACTTTACTATTTGAGCTCTTAATTGTTTGTTATTAGGAGGCATTTTATTATTAAAGATTAAAGTGATATTCTAAAACAAAACATATTTTTAATTCTCTCAATCGACATGACTTTGACAATTGAGATTGTGAATTGTCATTGTCATGCGCTGAAAAATGATATTTTGTTACCATGGCAACATGCTTTACAAACATTCAGATATGACAAACATTATTTAAAATTCCTTTGCCACTACTTTAAACAAGTGTTTTAGTCCTAAAAGCTAAAAATGATGAAAAACACTGATTCGGTTAATCCCCCTGAGAAAAAAAGAAGAGTTCCCTTATATCCAGGATTCCCGGAATTGGCACGTTCTGATGTCAGCATATATCCTAGCTACACGAAATTGTCTCTAGCATAGTAAGTACATTTTACATTAAAAAGGTATCACAGAAAGTGACCAATAAAATGAAACAAGTCTAATTTGATCAAGAGTAGCACACCAAGGAAGGATATTAAATAAAAAGCAAACGTTTCGTTTCAAGCAAAAATATTTTATTATTTCCTATTATTTAAAAATGACCTGGAAACCTATCCCACACTTCCATGTCTTTCTTTTTCCTACAATTTACAAATTAATGTTTCTCGTCACTTAATACTATTTAAAACGCCATTTGCCTGTTTATTTTTTACACTTTTCCCTTTCAGTCTGGTTGTTTGCCGTCATCGCTACCATTGGGCTAAGGTAGCACAACATAAGCAATTTATGCAGGAGTTGCACAGTTTTGAACGGTTACAACCAAATGCCTTAGATGGCGTAAGAGTGCATCGGGAATTCTCTCAAGGCATATTGTCACACAAGATTCCACCCCGACGGTACATACAAAAGCTGTCTGTAGATCCATTAAACTCAAGGCAAAGGATGCGCGTTGAGGAAATTATCAGTGGAAGGGTTAAGTTCGGATAAAGCAAATCTCAACTTGTTGGGTTCCATAGTTTTTAGTACAATTTATTAAACAATAAGTGTAAGAAAACCTGGTATAAGATAAATAAACTGTTACAACTACTTTCTGAACCATAAATATAAAAATTCTGACAGCTTAATTTATCTTAACAATTCCACCTCATCCTCTGCCTGCCTACCCCTCCACACTCATACTAGATCTAATCCCTGATTACATAAAAAAAAACAAGGAATTGTGATAAAATAATAAGATCATAGTTTTTATAACAATGATGTTTATTCAGCATTTTCCATAGCTTTCTTATGTTTGATTTTTTTACTCTTCTCAACATTGTTCTGTAGGAAGTGTGCCTCTTTCTTAGCCTGTGATATCTCAGCTCGGAGCCTTTGTTTCATGGCGGCCTTCTCATATGCCAATCTTTCACTAAGATGCACCCACTTAAACCTGGGTATGTATTTTATATTCCATATCATGTCATAATACCGTGACTTCTTTCTTGTACCAATTTTAGCATTATTAAGATTAGCTGCAACCTGTTTAGCAAGCTTTTTCTTTTGGAACTCAACCCAGCCTTCCGAGAATTGGTTTGGTACACGCTTACGTTTTTCACCTGGTTCTGTAAAGACAGATGACAGATTATCACACTACAAGATTGTTAAATAGGCTCAAATTGCACTTAAATGCATGTGGAATTAATAAAAACTAGATTACATAGTGATCAAGTATTTATATGCTAATAGTGTAGAACAAACTCAGGATTAAATCAACTTTTCTAGGGATGAAATAAAGTAGAATGACCTAAGAATTTGCTTGTGCTTATTTTACTATTTTTTTATTTTGTTTGTAAACTATATAACATACAATGGTACCTTTTGTCTTTTCTTTTGAGAGATTTTCTTTTCTCAGACATTTATATGGGAATAATAAAAGATACACTAGTAAGTTTTTTTTTTATATCCTAGACACTACTAGTCATGCAGCACCAGAATTAATAATTTGTCGTAACCTTATCACTTACTTGTTGTCGGCTGAAGATATATCCTACCAATCTCGCCGTATTGACTAAAAATTTCTCTAATTTTCGCAACATTCATGTATGGAGGTATTGTTGATAAATAAATAATCCCACGTTTCTTTTTCTTCTTCTGGAGGATGTTTGTTTCGGAGTTATTTTCATCGCTTGCCGATTCGCATTCCGATCCATTTTCAGGAACCCTAACGGTATCTGCATCAGGCATATTCAATACTATTCTTTAAATACTTAATTAATAAATAACGATTATAGATACTAGATAACTAAATGAAATTTTTCCACATAACCAACATAACCAAAAATATTAACCAGTAACCACATGAAAGTGACAGCTGACAGTGACGTATGTCATCAAAATGAAATTTAAGTAAACAGAAATTCAAACCTGCTTTCTGGTTGAGTGCGTAGTGCAAGTGTTTTTTTTCGCTGCGGTTATTTTAATTAGAATTTTGGTTTTAAAGTCATTCTGTTGATTTACTTTTTGTGTTTTTTGTTGGTTATTGGTTTTGTGTTTGTCTAAGGTAAGTATTTATATTTAAAGTTTCATTTTTGTGTCCAAAATGGATACAGACCCCCCTGATCCCGGAGGTGGGAATGATGATTGTAATGTGCTTTTTCAGACAGAGGGTTCATTAAATAATACTAGAAAACGAATGAACTTTGAACTTGACAATATTCCACATGGCGTTGTTAAAAAAACTGGCGATCTTCCCATCCCTTCTATTCAGTCTACCTACATAAGTCCCGATTTTACTTCGAAGAAAAA